>JASFAX010001829.1:0-48612 GCA_030737875.1 Allium sativum
TCCTCGTTTGAATCTTTTTCTTTTTTCAGCATGGCCGATCTTAACCTTCCCGAGGGAGTACCCATACCCGGATGGTTCCGAAGGTACTTGGAAGCTAGGGCCAACGATGCGGGCCCGGCAGACATCCCTCCTCCTCCTCCTCCAGTAGCCGCGGTTCCTCCTCCTCCTCCCCGCACCGCCTTCGCCAAAATATGCAAAGACTTTATAGGAATGGGCGGCAAGAGCTTCCTTGGAACTGAGACCTTCGTTGAGGCACGAAACTGGTTAAAGGAGACTGAAGACCTGTTCGTTATCTTCGATATGGAGGATCATAGGAAAGTTCGGTTGGCAGCATGGTTGTTGAAAGAGGAAGCTGCATTTTGGTGGGAAGTCACCAACGCTACCAGACCAATTGAGACTTGGGCAGACTTTAGAGAGAGGTTTGGGCTTAAATTCTTATCATCAGCAGAAGCGAACCTTCAAATGGAGAGGTTCCTATCACTCAAGCAAGGGGACATGTCTGTTAGGGAGTATGTTAATAAGTTTAATCAGCTTGCTCGGTTTGGTTTGGACTTAGTCAACACGGCTGAGAAGAAGGCTCTACGATTTGCTCGAGGATTGAGCGAGCCACTCCACACTATGGCCATGACTCATGTGCCCATGGGGGCGACCTTTGAAAGCTTGGTGAATATGGCCCTACTTCATGAGGAAGACAAGGGTGACAAAAAGGAGGTTAAGTCTAATGAGACTCAGAACAAGAAGGTTGACTTCAAGAAGGGAGGCAACAAGAATAACAAGAATAACAAGGGCAACAACAATAATGCTAACAAGCCACATGAGACGAGGAAGTGCAACTTTTGTGGTATCACGTGACATATAGCTAAAGACTGTAGGAGGAAGAAAAGAAAGTTGGGTGAATGCTTTCACTGCGGGGATACTGGACATGTCAGTAAGGATTGCCCTAAGAAGCAAGGACAGGGGCTAGGGCAGACACAGGGAGCAAGACCTTCTGGAGGGCAGTTGCAAGCTCTCAACACAACTCCAGCTCTTGACCGAGGTAGTAATATTTCTGTAGAAAGCCTTGTTTACATTTCTGATTTTCCTGTTCGAACCTTATTTGACTCTGGCGCATCGCATACTTTTATCTCTTCTAATATTGTTGAAAATCTGCACTTAAGTACTAGTCTAGTAGATGATCCCGTTAGTGTTTCAAATCCGATTGGGGGCTCCGCCCATTTATCTAGTTGATTTGAGGATTTCCATCTTAAGCGTGGAATTCACGTGTAGTGCTTATGTTCTTGGATTCAGGGGATATGGTTTAATTCTGGGCATGGATTGGTTGTCCAATTATGGAGCTATCCTTGATTGTGAACGGAGGGTAGTGAGGCTCATGACACGCCTTGGTAATACCATTGAACTTTCTTGTAACCCGAAGGGTCCGGTCATGTTATGTTATCTTGAATCTCTTGACTCGTCTATCGACAATCTGCACTCCGTGAGAGTAGTCCGAGAATATCCAGATATCTTTGATGAGGTGAAACGGTTACCCCCTAAACGCGAGATAGACTTCAGAATTTATCTGGTTGATAATGCCAAGCCTGTTTCATTGCCCGTTAGGCATATGGCCCCGCGAGAAAGAAGAGAGCTCAGTAAACAAGTCAAGGAGTTGCTTGAGAAAAATTCATAAGGCGAAGCATTTCTGAATGGGGTGCTCCGGTGGTATTTGCTACTAAGGCGGATGGTTCGCTTCGTCTGTGCGTAGATTATCGTTAGTTAAACAAGCTGACGAAGAAGAATAGGCGCCCACTACCAAGAATCGATGATCTTTTTGACCAGCTTGTGGGAGCATCTGTTTTCTCTCAACTCGATCTAACCACAGGATTCCATCAACTTAGAGTGGCTGAGGATAGCATTGACAAAACTGCGTTTAGGACTCCAGATGGATTCTTCGAATGGCTCGTCATTCCGTTTGGGTTAACGAATGCACCCTCGTACTTTGTAGACCTGATGAGTAGGGTGTTTCGGGAGTTCCTTAACAAGTTCGTGGTGGTTTTTGTGGACGATATTCTAATCTTCTCAAAGGATGAAGAATAGCATGCTAGACACCTCAAGGATGTCATGGATACGCTTAGAGCACACCAGTTAAAGGCTAAGTTCTCCAAATGCCATTTTTGGAGGGAGGAAGTTCGGTTTCTTGGGCACGTATTTTCTAAGCAAGGTTTAGCCGTGGACCCCGCAAAGGTAGTTGCGGTGCAAGACTGGAAAATTCCTAAGAATGCAACAGAGGTGAGAAGCTTTCTCGGTTTGGCGGGCTTTTATAGGAAGTTCATTAAGGACTTCGCTAAGATTTCAGCCCCTCTTACTAAGTTAACGAATAAAAACCTAGCGTTTGCGTGGGACATAGAATGTGAGACTGCTTTCCAGAGACTCTAGAGAGCCCTCACCACAGCTCCAGTTTTAGCATTACCCGATAGAGGAAAAATGTTTACGGTGTACACAGATGCGTACGGCACGGGATTAGGCGCTGTCCTAATGTAAGAAGGAAGAGTGATATGCTATGGGGCTAGACAACTTAAAGTTCATGAGAAGAACTATCCCACACATGACTTGCAATTAGCCGCGATTGTTTTTGCACTTAAAGCTTGGCGCCATTATCTCCTAGGGGAGAGCCTCATATGAGTTCGATATAACTTATACCCCTGGCATGGGTAACGTGGTGGCGGATGCGCTAAGTAGAAAAAGGTTGACTTTGAGCCCCTTATTTGTTGAAAGAAAAAGTCTAGAGTTTATAGCGACCTTTGATTTTACGCATGTTGTTGAGTCATTGACTGGTACGTTAGCATCTCTTAAGCTGAGACCTACGCTTCTAGATCAAGTAGGGACTTCACAGAAAGAAGACCCATAGATAGTCGAAATCATGGACAAGTTAATCAGTGGTGAGACGTCAAGTCACCTTGGTAGGTATGCCATTGATGACAAAGGATGGCTAAGACGCGATGGAAGGCTATGTGTTCCACTAGTGGGAGACTTAGTAAATAAAGTTCTCAAAGAAGCGCATCACTCGAAGATGACTATACATCCCGGAGGGGATAAGATGTACAGAGATATGAAACGCATTTTCTTTTGGGCCGTAATGAAAAAGGATGTGGCAGAATTCATCTCAAAGTGCATGGTGTGCCAACAAGTCAAGGCTGAATCTAAGAAGCCCGGTGGGCTATTACATCCTTTGGAGGTCCCGCAATGGAAGTGGGAAAGTATCTCGATGGATTTCGTGGATGGATTGCCTAGGTCGAGGAAAGGGAATACTAGCATATGGGTCATTGTTGATAGACTCACGAAGAGTGCTCACTTCATTCCGGTGAAAAGCAAAAGGACTGCATCATGGCTAGCGTCTATTTACCTTCGAGAGATAGTATGGTTGCACGGGGTTCCTTCTAGCATAGTCAGTGACCGTGACCCAATTTTCACTAGCCAGTTTTGGAATAGTCTGCAAGAAGCAATGGGTACGCAACTTAATTTAAGTACAGCCTATCACCCTCAGACGGATGGACAGACCGAAAGGGTAAATAGAGTACTAGAGGATCTTTTGAGGCTATGCATTCTTGATTTTGTTGGTACTTGGGAAGACCATCTCCCTCTCGTAGAGTTTGCTTATAATTATAGCTACCAAGCTAGCATAGGGATGGCACCGTTCGAAGCCCTGTATGGAAGACCATGCAAGTCACCAACTTATTGGTGGGAGACGACTAACAGACTTATACTTGGGCCCGACATGATACGAGACACTTCTGAGAAGGTGGGGTTGATACGAAGACGAATGAAAGCGGCCCAAGATAGACAGAAATCTTATGAGGACAAGAGAATGACAGACCTAGAGTTCGAAGTCGGAGATACGGTTTTCATAAAAGTCTCTCCTTTGTGCAATGTGGTTCGTTTTGGAGCAATTGGAAAACTAGCACCGATATTCGTAGGACCGTTCCCTATCACTGAGAGGATTGGGCAGATGGCCTATAACGTAGAGTTACCTGAGAGGCTGGCCAGAGTACACAATGTCTTTCACGTCTCTCATCTCCGAAAGTGCCTACATGAATCAGCTGAGGTGGTTGAGCAAAGCATCCTCGAAGGCGTAGAAGTGGAGAAAGAAGCAACGCTGAGGCGAGTTCCTATTCGTATCTTAGGGACGGAGATCAAGAAGCTAAGGAATCGCGAAGTCAAGCTAGTCAAAGTACAGTGGAGTGAAGCGCAAGAAGACGCTACTTGGGAAACCGAGGAGAAGATACGCGCGATTTACCCATTTCTTTTTGAGGGTACTTTCTCGATCTCTTTTTCCTCCGAGCTTGTAAACCTTTCGTAT
The DNA here is from genome assembly GCA_030737875.1 of Allium sativum. NCBI lineage: Eukaryota > Viridiplantae > Streptophyta > Magnoliopsida > Asparagales > Amaryllidaceae > Allium > Allium sativum. Next base: position 4,334 of record JASFAX010001829.1, read on the forward strand.
CATGCTACCTATGTTTGTTTTGTTAATCTTGTCTTGAGAACCTTAGAACCCTCTTTGGATGTAAACATGTATTTGAAACATGTTATGGTTGATGTTTGCAAATGGTTGCAAGTGTTTGCAAGTGATTTCTAGTGGATGCATGACACACATTAGGCACTAGATCGGCTCAGACACCTTTTCATGTTGCATTTGCATGGGTGCTTATACTTGTACATGGATGAACTTGTTATGCTATCACGTGGATGTTGCATATAGATGATGTTTGTGCACTCATGTAGAAATTTTAAGTTATGTTAGGAATTTGCATACATGTTGGACTCATTACACTAACATATCTTGCATTAAGGAGGTTTACTGAATCAGTAACTGCCTGATCTTTTGCATTAGATAAGTAAATTTACACACACATACTGCATATGTTCATACAGCATTAGAAATCTTTTTAAGGACAATGGTTGCTCGTGAATGATGGTGTGAGTAGATGGATGTGGATGGTAGGATGCGTTCTTCCTAACTTAGAGATTTCGGGGACGAAATCCTTTAAGGACGGGAGAATGTAACAACCCGTATTTTAATAACATGTTATAACTATAAATCAAGGCAGAATTAAATTTTAAAATAAGAATCAAGGGAAACCGGTTACGCCATTACGTTCGTCTCGAAATTCTGCTTGAAAATGAGTCCGAGTTTACGAAAATCGGAGTCCGTATGACCAAGATATGGCTCTCCAAAGTTTCAAAAAATTCCAGAGTTCAAAACAGTTCGAATTCAAGTTCAAAATTCGAATTTCAAAACCCAGACAGACTGGGCGGGAAAAATCCCGCCAGCACCTGGTCGACTGGGGAGTCGACTGGGCAGTCGACCCCCCCCCCCCCTCCAGACCAAGTCGACTGGGCAGTCGACTTGGGTGTCGACCTGGTCGCCTAGCCTGTTTTTGGGACAGATGTATCTGGTCTTGTTGCCTGTCCAGGTTCAGCTCCCTAAACCCTATATAAACAACCCCTGACCCTAGACTCTCGATCACATTCTTATCCGGCCTTATGCTGCTGAGGTTCTAACTGGAAGATAGAGAACAAGGAGGCTATTCAAGACTTCGTTAGAGCTACGTTGATTTGGGGATTTGCTAGAGATTCTTCTTCTACTCTTTTGCTTTCTCATTCTCTAGACCACGATCTGTAAGCCCTTTGTCACTCTTAGATCTAAACTGTAAATTTAACATGAACACGATGTAAACTGAAATTATGCCTAAACATGATAACTAGGTTGGATCTACCATGGTATATCTTTGATCTATGACTATCCCTTTTAGATCTGTTACTTTGGAACTAGTTTTGTACACCCTAGATCTATTCATCTTAAATTTTGACTTGTGGAATATTAGTATGAACTTGATTTGGACATATTCATGTTTAATCTAAAACCCCCATGACCTTTATCTTGACATGCCTGTGATGTTGAATTTATTATTGTGGTTACTATCTTATGTCAATCCTTTACCATGTCTATCACCATATTTTGCCAAGTTGATGTTGAGACCCTATTTCATATGCCTGTAATGTTATAATTATCATGCTTAACTTGTGAACACCTTTTCCATCCTATGACTATCCTTTTTGTGTTATATCCCTATTTTGACATGTTGTATTAATGCGAATTCACATACGTTGGGGATACATTTTGGGGTAGATTAGGCAAACTGGAAATTGCCTATGGAATTGACATGATATGACATGAAAACTTGACATGAGAATAAGTTTGAAAACATGAATTTGGGACATGACAATTAGATAACTTGAAAGTGGCCAACTCGAGGTTGGGTTGAATTTGCAATGTAAATCTGCCCGGAACCGCCCGGCAAATCCAGTAGTTGCAAATAATAGGACCCAATGTGGGTAGTTGGTCATATAGCACTTTAAACCCGAGGTTAGACTAGGTTATGGTGTAAAGCTGCCCGGACCCGCTCGGCACATCCAGTAACCATAACCAAGTCTAATGTGAGAGGTTGGGGTGCGTTAAGTAAATTAATGCCACATGGTAAGGTTAAGTCATGGACCACTTGAATACACTTAACCAATTTGATACATGTTTGGATAGGGGTTAAGTCATGACCTTTTTAATGACAACACTTAACCCATTAGAAATCCTAGCCACGTGGTCCCTTTCAGCAGTAACCCACTTAGAAGTATCACGATACCCTAGGGACTAGGAAGGGTGGGGCACGATTACTGGGCTGATTGTAAGCGACCAAGAATAACGGCTGAGTAAGGTGCGCCAGTGTAGGTTCGGGCGGACTAGGGTCGTGCACTTAGTCCGGAGTTGAAAAAGTAGGCATGGGCACCCGTAGTACTACATTGTGCGTGCTTGATTTGTGTCAGTGGTCGACACCCTAGGACCTGATACACCCTAGGGTGGACCTAGCACATGTGACTACATTGCACGATTGGGCCGTATAACACCGACACACGACGAGTAAAGCCGATCGATTAGGATGGACTGTTGGACCCCGTATTGGGTCATTTCATGTTATTGGGTTTAGGGATCATTTCTGGATTTATACTTGACATGGATTTGGACACTAGTACAGTTAGTGCAGTAAACCTTGTATATGCGATGCCACTCTTATCTTGTTACCTTTTATTATCATGTCAGTCCAGTTATTATCTTTATGTTTAATCTCAGTTTCTCATGTCCAGTTAACTTTATTAGTTTTTATGCTGATAGTCACTAGGGCTTACCGGTCTTTTTGACTGACCCGTTTTCTTCCACCTCTTTTTCTTTCGTTTCCCCCCTCAGGTTCTCAGGGAGGAAACTCTAGCTCTTAGCTTGGACTTTGCTTGCTTTCTGATAGCTCATGTACGGTTTGGTCTTGAGCTATGCTATGGCTGCACTCATGCTCTTTTTGGGGAATAATATTGGGCTTATGTTGTTTTAAGTACTTTGCTTCTTTAGAACTTGATGTATTGAAATAATAACTTGGTATTTTGATGTAAGAGGTTTTGACTCTATTTTCCACGTAATGAGATTTGGTTAAATTTATATCCGCTGCTTTATATACTCTGTTTAATTTATGTTCTGTCTTGTGTTATCTCTGTGCCTGTTTACTAGATAATACCCCTCCAAAACTAGTGCATTCCCTTTGTGAGTGACCCTAGCAGAGGTGAGGTATTACATATTCCGAGATAAGAATGTTGTCGATCACGGTCTAAGAGGTAAATAAAATACCCCAACTTGAACGGCTTCACTATTAACGAGGGATAGTATTAGTTTGTAATGGTAAAGGAAGTTGAAATTAGTCTATCATTTCCACAAGAAGGAATATTGCAACACTATTTGCAAGATTTGAATTAAAACTGAACTATTGGGATTTTAAATGAACAAATATATCATTGCACATTTGTTTTGCCCAAGGTGGGAATGCAATTAAGTTTTATCAATTGGCTGAATATATAACACCATTTTCTAGAAAATGGAAATGATATGATTTGAATTACACTGGCTCCAAATAAGGAAATGAAATCAATTAATCAATGAAATTGTTTGAAGATTGAGGAAGAGTTTTAAATAAATGGTCTTAAATGATGATAAGAGCATGAGCTACCAATATACTTGACAATGTTATTGTGTGAATTGATAGTTAAAAACCCGACTGTCAATGAAATAACTTATTGTACCTTTTTGACATGTTGTTTCAAAGAGACCAGGATGAGAACTACACCTAAAACAACGTCTGTGATGACCCCAAACCCCGTATATACGGAAGCAAGGATAATCATTAGAATATAACATATAACAATAACAACAGATCAGAAATAGAGAATTACAGCAGATAATGTTCATCAAATTACACTGGAAATAATACTTCATCAGACTTACACAGCATAGTCGGATCATACTTAGCAATAATACAGTTTCAGCTTAATGTAAAATGTCTACAGCGGAATAAAAACATAATATACTAAGTGAGGTCTGAACAGCAAAATAGAAATGAGAATATCTATCTTCAGCTCCATAGCTGTCCAGAATGAATCTGCTAAACCTGTACGCAAGGCTGTCCGTATGGAAAAGAGGGCACCCGAATTTGCAAATTGAAACAAACTACGAATCATTCATGGGACTGGTATGAGAAATCCTAGTTAACCTATTTGATAATAAGGCTAATCACAGGACCACACCGCTAATGCGGAACAGGTTTACTCCATTGGATTTCCAGTGTAAAAATAAAGTAAATCATCAAACAACGCAATGGTTTTTAGAAAAGTGAAACCATTATAAGACTCAAGTCCCATCACACAATGCAACGCAAACCGGAGGATAGAGTTTTACCTTATAATGGTCAAAAATGCTTGATACGATAAAACGAATTTGGTATTATTATTAGTGTGTATATGTTTTAAAAACATTTCAATCATAATATCAATCATAGATGGCATAGCTACCATATACTATGTCGTCGTACTAGTTATACAATCAAACCACATGGGTCGTATTGGAAGTTGGATTTCCATTATGAACCAAGGCAAAAGATAGTCCTTACCGAATTCGAGACAATCTAGCCTACCATGTCTCAGGATCAGAGCTTAAGTGACCCTTGGATGTTTAGGGCTGATCCACAAATATGGTAGTGGATTGATTATGCCTGAACAATACGTTTCCTCACCCTATGGGGCGTAAATAGAGCCACTAAGGACTCAAATAACCGAGGCGCCTCATTCCATCATCCACATAAGTAAAAATAAATGTATGGCCTTGTCATAGCACAAACACCACTTCTAGCTAGAAACAAACGTATGTCCTCCCTGCAGTCCTTAATCCCGTTTCTGGTTCATACCGGGGTGTGAGGCTTGTGAACTAACACTACACAATGCTATGTTATTTAAAGTTTTTCTTTGATCATCAACCACAAGGCCCTGCTTTTCAGCAAAAGCCTTGATCATTTGCATCTTGGCATGCCACATTGTCAATCCATACCATACCATTGATTTCTGTCAATATATAACCTCTAAGCTCATACGTCTTAGAGAAGGGTGTTAAACACCAAATAGATATATATTTAGCAGAGATCAACGAGTACAGTATAAAGGAATACACCGTCAGACGTACAATCCATTTACAAGTCTGAACAAAACTGAAGGCACCTTATACCTCGCATATCCGAACAATCAAAAATACGTCCGGACGGTTACCACTATAGCCCCTTCAAGGTAGCTACTCCAATCATGGGCATCAGTAGCCACACATCCATTCGATGTGAAGATCGTCGGTCTTCAACCATCGTCTTCAAATCTTCGACTTCCAATCATCGTATAATTGTTTGAAATGAGATTTAACTCTGTCTTTTCAAATAATTCTCGAATACATATAGTTCAGAATCATTTCTTTTCATTCCATATCGTTTATAATATTTTATAACAATTTACCGCTATTTTTATTTACTTAAAAATAGCCATTTATAATTAAACGATGCTTTGGGTCATTACATGGCCCTGGCGTTGTTTTCATCAACATTTAATTTACACATTTCCCCAAATCTAACCATTGGATCTTAGCAAATTTTGTATCTTTGAAAATATCTTTACAAAACGAACCAAACGATTCCAGTTTTGGGAAAATCCGACGGTCGGATCTCTCGGTATGATCGTTTGAAGTTATGATTTCAAAATACGAACTGCAATAGCGCGAATCGTTTTATTTTAATATATATATATATATATATAATTCATTCGTTGGACGATATCAAACTATTTTCAGCTCAACCTTGACTTCTATAACATATGAAATCATATATTACATTAAAATGAAGTTTTCTTTTAATTCATCCTTATCATACATTGAAAAATGTAATTTTTATTTTATTCTTCTCTTACATTAAAAACAGGATTTTTAATGTCAACATGTTTTTATATATTCTTGAAAACATGATACATTTTTATTCATTTCAAAGCCTTCATTGAAAAATGTAATCCCTTTGCATTGTATAAAAATGAAATCTTTTTACATTACATAAAATGTAACCTTCTTACATTACAAATAAAATGTAATCTCTTTCATTCGCAAAGCAAATGTAAATTCCTTGTCATTGTAAAGAAAATGCAATCCCCCTTACCTAACATAAAAAATGTATTCATTTTATTCGACATAATTATGTATTCTTTGATTAGATTAAAAATGTAATTCTTCATTTGTATATATGGTTACATTGAAAATGTAATCTTCTAATCCGAACTTTGTTTATATTGAAAATATAAATTTATATTTCAATGTGTTATTGCATTGATAAATATAAACTTTTTATTTCGATGTATATTTACATTGAAAATGAACTTTTTATTTCACTATAATCTTTTCTTATATTATGTAAAATGTAATCTTTTCTTTTCTTTTATTACATTATAGAAAATGTAGTTTTTTCAATGACAACATGTTTTTGTTTTTAAAACATGTACAATTTTCTAATTGTCTATATTACATTAAAAATGAATTTTTAATGTAAATATATTCTATTTTAAAAACATGAGTAATTCCCATATATTCTATATTTACATTAAAATTGAAACTTTTATTGTTAAACATGTTTTATTTAATAACATGAACAACTTTCTCATTTCACTTATTACATTAAAAATTTAGTTTTTAATGTAATTATGTTTATTTTTATAACATGAACAATTTTTAAACAATTCATATATTACATTAAAATAAGTTTTTAATGTAAAACATGTCTCATTTTTATAACATGGATCAAATTTTGTTATTTTATCTTATAACATTAGAAACATGATTGATTTTTCAATTTCATTAAAAATGAGATTTTTGATGTTCCCATATTTTTAATTTCAAAATCTGTTCATTTTTCTAGATTTCTATTTTTCATTAAAAAAATGTGATTTTTAATGTTCACGTATTTTTAATTTCAAAATCTGTTCATTTTTCTAGATTTCTATTTTTCATTAAAAAAAATGTGTTTTTAAATGTTCACATATTTTTGATTTCAAAATCAGTTCATTTTTCTAGATTTCTATTTTTCATTTCACATAATAAATATTTTTCCATATTTCTAATTTCAAAAAAAATAGTGAATTTTTATTGTTTAACTTATTTTCATTTCAGATATGAATATTTCACAACACACAAATATTTTAGAAAATTTCAGCAGCATAACGGCAGGGTAATTAAACCGGCCTCGTCCTGATGTACGGCTCCTCGCGCTACCTTAAAGACTCGCAGCTTTGACAAGGGGGAATTAAATAATCTATTTCGTACGCAGACGAATTTTTTATATCAATCAATTCCAATTTCTTTTTCTTTTTCTTTCTCAACCACAAACAAACACCAAAATTAAACCAATCACAAATCAATCAAGTCATCCATGGTCTGCGGACGACGGGTGTCGGGAGTTTCTAAACTCCGTCTGCATCCTAATAAAATTTTTATTTATTTTATTTCAGAATTCAGATATCTCACCTTGATTTGACGATGCTAAAAATTGTAACAAGCTCTAAAAATTCTTTGGTCTCTTCTAAATTGTAGTGCTCGCTGTCATGATTCCAACGTCTCCGGTTTCATTGAATTTCGTTAACGTACGACAAAGATACGAATTTATGAAGGTTGTTAACTTTTAAATAAAATAAATTAATTGATTTATAAAATACAGTACCCTCTTCTACTCTGTGAAAACTAAGCCGACGGTTCCACGATAGTATTCGAACCTAGGATTCGACTTTTCCCGCTTGTCGAGGCCTGGGGTGTCGATCAGCGGATGCCACGACCTACACCTCCGCGCCAGCTTCCCAGTAATGGTGACAACGTCGAACTCAACGCAAGGATGGCTACTCGGTTTCGTTTGACGCGGGCGAGCTTCAGGGGGGGTTGCGGTCGATACACACGACGAAGGAGAGTGCAACCCGTATGGATCTGAAGAACTGGCGATTCTCTACGATAACTCCTAAAGAACAGTGTTGGATCGACTCATGGATGGAGGGATTTTATGGTTAGAAGGTAGGAGAAATCGACCCCATTGATTCCTTAGAAGGCTGCTGTAACGAGACAGTATAAGGGTTTGGGTATATACGCGTATTTATACGGTATACCACCATATTTTATTTTATTTTATTTTATTTCAGATTTAATTTTCTCTATCATTTTTAGCTCCAAATCGAACCCAGCGAGTGGTGCCCCAAGCTAAATACACTCGTGCCAAACGCGATGGGACATGTTTTGTAACCCACTTCGGCTGTTACAATATGTTTTTCTTCAAATTAAATAATAAAATATTCAATTATTTAATTAGATTGAACATTTTAATTTACCAAGGCCACAGACTGATCCTAAAAATCCCAGAAAAATTATATCTGTCTTTGTTTTGACGATACGGTCTCACAAAACTGATTTCGTCGAATTTGAAGACCGTTTTAAAAATGACCATTTTCTAGTCGATTGAAATTGACTGAAATTGCCAAAACACATTTTCTTTTGCCACGCTCACATATTTATCCCAAAAATTATGAAAAATTAAACTTAGCAAAAATTTGACATTCCGGTTCCAACAAAAGTGGTTTCGTCGAAAACAGAGGTTGTTTGAAAGATGGCTATTTATACGGGCCATATATTCTATTAAATTCCATAATGACTATTCTGAAAATTCAACCAACCATAACTTTTGATTCCTACTATGAAATTTCAAATTTTTGGATTCATTGGAAAGATATTGTAACGACCCGGATTTTTCGAACCGTTATTTTAAATATTTAGTATCGTTTAAATATTGAATTAATAATATAAAAGAAATCTTATAGTGAATTATCGATCAAATAATCGAAATAAGATTTATTTTGATAATCATCGAAATATAAGAACTGAAATATTTCAATTCGAAAATAAAGCTGAATCAAAATGGTTCAGACGATTAATAGATATTCTATTTGAATATAAACGACGATAATAGTGATAAATTGTTGAAGAATTTATTTGTTTTTAAATTTTAATTATATTATATTAATTTATTCTGGTTATTTATATTTACGTTCGAATTGAATATCAAAATATACTCAATTCAGAATAGCGCAATGATATTGAAACATCGGTCAGTACGCTAAAATAGTGGTTCGTGGTTTAAATTAATGAACCCCGAGATATTTGATTGTGGATAGGATCAAAATCAAATCGATATCTGTTAAAAATAATAAAAGACCTCTTTATATCGAATCGAAATCAAATCAAATTAAATAGAAAATCTTTTTAAAATAAATACGAAGATTTGTTGTGTACGTTCTGTTCCCTTCTTCATCTATAAATCGCACCTACTCCCTCTGCTACTTCTTTCTTCTGAAAAATTGGAAATCAAATTCCCTTGTCTTTAATCTAAGCAAAAATGGAAACCGTGAAGTTCAATCTCTTCTCAAATAAAATGAAATCCATTTCCAATCAAAAGCCAAGTCATATGTCGCTTTATTCTAAAATCGCGCGCCTGTGATGATCGACAAGTGAAGTTGAGACCTCGCGAGGGAGACACGATCATTGCTTAGGGGAAATCGGCTCTAAGCTTGGCCGCGATTTTGGGTACGATCGATTTTGGACATCGACCTTGGGTAACATCGGCTAGGATTGCCGTTAATTGGAGAATGGTGCGTTCAGGGAAGCAGCTTCCGTCACTGATATTGGTTCATCACTTGAAGGTCGAATCGGAATATTCTGGTGATTTGTGAGGATGCGGGTCTGTTATATGAGGATTAGATGATGTTAGCGGATCAACAGTGGGTGTTTGGTGGGGATTAGTGTTCAGGGGGATGGTCTGATGATTATGGTGAAGCAGTAGTTCGTTTTCATGAAGTATGGAGAGGAAAGAAGGTGTGTGATGTTGGAATCCAGTTGCTCTTTTTTTGTGTGCGTTAGCAATGAGAAGATTCTGACTTTAAAATGAGAAATAAAAGGTTAGTTTATTTAGTTAATAATGTTTACTGAATAGATATATAAACTAGGAAAATAATAATATTAGTTTATTAGTTAATTACTTTTAATCAAAGTAAACCAGTTTAATTTGTAGTCGATTTGTAACAACTATAGTATTCATTCTGAATCAGATTCAAATGTAAACAGTTGAGTTATAGCCGTGACAAAGTGATTTTCGCAACTATATATAGTTTGTAAAGATATAAATTTCCAGACAAATCATTTGGGTATGAGGTTAAGAAAAGATTAGATTTTTCTTTATCATTAAAGAGAGGAAAAACAAATCATTGATTTAAAATATTGTGTTTAATTTATACAAGGGTTAAATTAAATAGTTTACTAATGGTTAATGATGTTCTAAACCATTTACAAACTCGTAATGACAATATGTATATTTCATATGAATTCAGATTCGAGCGAAACTAGAAGCATTGTGTTCGTAGATCATAGTTGCTAAATAAATTCATTGAGTAAGGATGTGTGTCTGTTATATGAGGATTGGATGATGTTAGCGGATCAACAGTGGGTGTTTGGTAGGGTTTAGTGTTCAGGGGGATGGTCTGATTATTATGGTGAAGCAGTAGTTCGTTTTCATGAAGTATTGAGAGGAAAGATGGTGTGTGATGTTAAAATCCTATTGCTCTTTTCTTGTGTGCGTTAGCAATGAGAAGATTCTGTCTTTAAAACGAGAAATAAAAGGTTAGTTTATTTAGTTAATAATGTTTACTGAATAGATATACAAACTAGGAAAATAATAATATTAGTTTGTTAGTTAATTACTTTTAATCAAAGTAAACTAGTTTAATTTGTAGTCGATTTGTAACAGCTATAGTATTCATACCGAATTAGATTCAAATGTAAGCAGTTGAGTTATAGCCGTGACAAAGTGATTTTCGCAACTATATATAGTTTGTAAAGAAATAAATTTCTAGACAAATCATTTGGGTATGAGGTTAAGAAAAGATTAGATTTTTCTTTATCATTAAAGAGAGGAAAAACAATATTCTGGTGATTTGTAAGGATGCGTGTCTGTTATATGAGGATTGGATGATGTTAGTGGATCAACAGTGGGTGTTTGGTAGGGTTTAGTGTTCAGGGGGATGGTCTGATGATTATGGTGAAGCAGTAGTTCGTTTTCATTACGTATGGAGAGGAAAGAAGGTGTGTGATGTTGAAATCCTGTTGCTCTTTTCTTGTGTGCGTTAGCAACGAGAAGATTCTGACTTTAAATTGAGAAATAAAAGGTTAGTTTATTTAGTTAATAATGTTTACTGAATAGATATACAAACTAGGAAAATAATAATATTAGTTTGCTAGTTAATTACTTTTAATCAAAGTAAACCAGTTTAATTTGTAGTCGATTTGTAACAACTATAGTATTCATACTGAATCAGATTCAAATGTAAACAGTTGAGTTATAGCCGTGACAAAGTGATTTTCGCAACTATATATAGTTTGTAAAGAAATAAATTTCCATACAAATCATTTGGGAATGAGGTTAAGAAAAGATTAGATTTTTCTTTATCATTAAAGAGAGGAAAAACAAATCATTGATTTAAAATATTGTGTTTAATTTATACAAGGGTTAAATTAAATAGTTTACTAAGGGTTAATGATGTTCTAAACCCTTTACAAACTCGTAATGACAATATGTATATTTCATATGAATTCAGATTCGAGCGAAACTAGAAGCATTGTGTTCATAAATCATAGTTGCTAAATAAATTCGTTGAGTAGATGCGTCGACGAGACAATTTGGAACTTAATTGGATATTCGGCAAAAAGAAAAATCACGGTGAGTAAATCTCACTCACCTTTTAGTTAGAATTATATTTATTCGTTAAAATAAATTGTTTGTTGCTTGTTTGAATGCTTTCTGGTTGTTTTAAATATATTAGTTATATGGGCTTGCTATTATATATGTATTGGTTTGGTGATTGGTTGGATTCTCGCAGTCTCATTAGCGGATGCCCGCAACATCATTAGCGGATGACCCTACGCCCACATATATAAGTGGATCCCTTTTTATACCACGATATCCTGCCTTCAAGCAGGATGGGTATTATTTCTATTGACTAACGATTGTGGATGCAGGAAAACAGGTTGGAGGAATCCAATTGGATTCCTCAAAAATATATTATCTGTTCGTTTATTTGTTGCATATATACTATCATATATGATGTGTTAAAAAATAAATAATTGGTTGTTTTGATGTTTGAATTTCACTGGGCCCAAAGGTTGATATTTAAAAATATCGCGGAAAGGGGTACTTGAAATTTAAAAGGGAAATTCTATTTTAGAAAAATAGAATTTGAATTTTTAAATAGATTTAAAATATAAACTTGTTTGAAAAATAAAAACAAGTAGTTCCTTTATAAACGAAGTTTATAAATAGTTCTGTTATAAACGAAGTTTATAAATAGTTCTTTTATAATGAAGTTATAAAGGAAGTGAAAAGAATTATCATTTGATAATTCAGAAATAAAAATACAATTGTGAAATTGAAAAGGGAAATCTATTTTCAAAAAAATAGAAATATCGATTTCAAAAGGAATTGAAATCGAGACTTGTTTAAAGAATGAATAAAGAAAATTCAAATAGAAATTGAATATAGAAAATATAAAGGAATTCAAATATAGAATTCAAACAGATTGAAACGAGAATTTGAATATAGAATTCAAATAGAAACAGACTTTGAGTATAGAATTTAAAGAGTTAAAATGGAATTTGAAAATAAAATTCAAATAGAATTTGTATATAAAAAAATTAAATAGAACTTGTATATAGAATTTGAATAGAATTTGAATATACAGAAATTTGAATTCAAAGGAATTCAAATAGAATTTGAATTCAAAGGAATTCAAATGAATTAGAAGAAAGGGAGTTCAAATGAAATTCCTAATGGAGTTTGAATATGGAATTTGAATAGAGAATTCAAATGGAATTTAAAATATGGTATTTGAATATAGGATTCAAATAGAAAATTCAAAGGGAATTTGAATATAGAAATTCAAATGGAGTTTGTATATAGAAATTCAAATGGAATTCAAATATAGAATTTGAATATAAAGGAAATTCAAATATAGAATTTGGACGTAGAAATTCAAATGGGATTTGAATAAAGGAAATTCGAATATAGAAATTCAAATAGAATTTGAAAAAATAGAAGTGATTTGAAATTTAAATATAGAATTTCGAATAGAAGTGAAATAGATTGGAAATGCTATGTTGAATTGGGAGAAATTGATTTGATATATATTAAAAATATATCAGGATAGAGTTGGAATATTAAATAAACGAAGTTTAAAAACGTTTATATATATAAATATAATTAAAATGAACTCGCCGCAGCGCTGCAGTTCGTAAATTGGCGTTTCGAACTTCAATTGATTATACAGAACTCAATTGAAGTCGGAATTCGTTGAAACAAGAAACGTCAGGACCGATTTGATAATAGTTTTCCAATGAAGGAGAAAAATCTGAATTTCGTCATATAGATTTTGAGTTATGTCAAAATCAAATTTTCAGAAAAACAGCGCCATAACCATTTAAAAACCATAAAGGTTTATTTAATTTTATAAATGGATTTTAAGCGAATAAAATCCGAATTACTTTTTAGAAAATGTCATATTTGAGTGGTAAACTATATGTGAACTCAAGTGGAGTAATGAATTGATTTTTGAAAATAGAAATCAGATTTTTGATTATTTAATAGAATTAACTATTTTGAATAGTAATTAGTTAACGAGATTTTGAATTGATATTGGGCTTTGAATAAGTGAATTCGATTTGATAATTTATATTCGAAATCGAAAAGGAAACTAGAATTGAAATTGAAATTCAATTTGGTTAAAAGCAAGTTAAATATTTTGTTTGAACATGTTATGTTCAAACAAAGAAGTGAAATAGGCAAAATAGCTAATTAAAGAATAAATCAGTGAAATTGAATTCAAATGATTGGATAGTGTTGAATTGAATTGAAAACAGGTGAGCATGTGTTAGACAGGTATGAGATGGAGTATATGAAGATTTTAACTTATGTGCCCGACAAAAAGGTACATGTTTAAATTCATATATGAGATTTTATGCGCCGTATCGGCAAGCCGCTTGGCTTTTTCTTTTCCTTTTGGATTGGTAAGGGCCATAGGAGGCTAATTGAAATATCCCGATGCTCCCGGTACAAGGGAGGTTATGGCGAAATTTTCCGGGAATTTAAGGAGTTAGAATATTTTTAAAAAATTATGATAGTTCGAAATAAATATATCGATATATATTGAATACGATAAGGAAACGAATTTAAAATAGAATATTTTAAACAAAAAGGGAAATCGATAAGCTGGTAATAGAAGAGAAACATATATACGTTTAAAAATGAATAAATGGGTTTTTATAGTGTTGATTATTCGGGGTAAGTGGTTTTGTCTATTTTGAAGTTAATGATGTTTTCAGTCAAGGTCTGAGAGGTAATTTTACCCCAACTTGATTGATTTAATTTTTAATTGATAAATAGTAAGATCCAGTCTCGAGGAGAAGTGTTTGAATAATAGTTAGTTGAATAAAATATTTTGAGTTGTTGTAACAATGTTTCACACAACATTCGTTTTAATACAAGTGATGGAATTTTGGAAATATAAAAGTAAATATTTCCTGAGTATAATTAAAGTAGTCGAGAAAGATATAAGTGATTTAAATTGTTTTCAATTACAAATAAAATATATTTTCTAACTATAGAAAATAATCGAAGGCGATATATGGAAATGTTTTCCAAATAGCGTAAGAGGCCAAGACGATTTTCGAAATTATTTGGTTAACAAATATTGATAGAGAAATAGAGAAGTGAATTAATTAATGAAATATTAATTAACAGGCCCAGTGATTGGTTGATGTTATGGATGAATGGAATGTTTGTTATTTTTCGTTGATAGTTTAATAACCGACTATCGAAATGTTTACCAATATCGTTGTCAATATGGAGAGACACGTTGGATTATATCCGTGAACCACCCGGTATTGGCAGTAGCATTGCGAATCAGATTATATGAAGATAGTCGAAGACGGAGTAAAGTGCAAGGGCCTTTTTATTAATAGAAATTGTGCCTTGGGTTTCGTTCGGTCCTAGAACGAACGTATATGGACGAATGTTTGACAAACTATTTCCAATAATCGAATAGGTTGGTCTGTATAAATATATATGGTTGCAACGGATTTATTCCCTTAGCATAACATTCATAATATTTGTGCAAATCAATTAGTGATTAACGGATCTGACAATGTGGCACTCAAAGTGATTGTGCTATCAATGAATGGAAAGTAATCGTAGCCTCAGTCCTCAGCAACCAGGAAATGACAAAAATCGGGTAGGCAGCATGGCTATGTGGGTCGCTCCCATTAGGATGTATAATCACCTATCTAGAGATTCATTTAATTCCTTATTCTATTCGATGCTATCCCATTCGGGAGACGGTTGCTGTAACACCCCACATCTGTTAAGGTCACTCACAAAGGGAATGCCTTAACTTCAATGGAGTATTAAGGGTACTGGAACAGAAATATTACAAGACAGACATATATAAAACAGCGGAAAATAAAGTGGAAGTACTTCAAATCATTTATTAAATATAAATGTTTACAAGAAAAGCCCATCAACTTCCAATACCCAATTTCATAGTTAAAATATCTGTCTTGCTCAAAAACAAAGAAGCATGAAAACAAACTGCAGTATTCCCCAATAAAGCAAAGCAATCCATAGCCAAGAGAAATCCAAGCCATACATGAAAGAGCCTTGGAGCTTTGTAAGATCCGAACTAAGCTATATTCCCACCCTGTGAACCGGGGGGGGGAACGGAAGAAAAAGAGGTGAAACAAAACGGGTCATTCATAAAGACTGAGTAAGTCCTAGTGACCTTCGGCATAAAAATAGATAAAGATAACATGGCACGAATAAACTGAAAGTAAACATAAGCATGATGACAAGGTAGGCAAGATAAACTAAGATAACAAGATAAACTATGATAACAAGATAAACTAAGGTAACAAGATAAACTTCGGGCACGATGAAACAAGTATAACGTCCCATAATTCCTATCAAGTGTCCCACCACATGGTTTCTATCAAGAATAACATCGCAAGGTTTCTAAGCTTTACCATTAAAATGATATCTATTTGCTCTGCACCACCTAACTAGCATCCTCATAAGTGTCTTACATGGAATGATCCGTATTCCTACTAGTATCCCAAGTAGTGTCCTGTGTAACAAGGATCTGTACCCCCTACTAGTGTCCCAACTAGTAGCCCGTGTTATATAATAATTACAACGTGATCCCAATCCCCGCAATTATGGTAGCCTTCAGGTGTACATCGATTTTGAGGATTCCACCTCGATCACCCCAATGGCCATGTATATATTCGATGCACCCTTACTACCTTATCGATCGGCTCCCTACTTGACCTAGTTCTCGTTTGTGTCACGCGCCCCCCTACTTGTAGATACCTGTGCTGGTCCCACCATGGGGTGTATCAAGTCCCATGGTGGAAACCCTGACACAATCAAGATGCATAGCTTTATACCTACTGATGCCCAGTGGTTTAATTTTTTGCGCCGAAGTGTGTGCACGCCCGCACTCCGTTAGAACCTGCACTGCTGCACCAACCGCCGCTAATTTGACCTCTTATAATCAGCCCAGTAATCATGCCCCACCCTGCCTAGCTCAGTGTTCCGTTGATACCTAATGTGGTTTACTACTGAAATGGGTCCCCGTTACTAGGTTTTTCTAATGGTTAAGTCTGTGGGCCTATATTCTCTGATATTACCCACCAGCCCTGATGTGTACTTAACCCCGCTACTGATTCAAGCATGTGTATTTAATGGTTAAGTGTATGTGGGTCTATATTTACTAATATTACCCACCAACACGATATGTACTTAACCCTTTTACTGATTCAAGTATGTGTATTTAATGGTTAAGTGTATGTGGGCCTATATTTACTAATATTACCCACCAACCCGATATGTACTTAACCCTTCGACTCGTTATGTTACCATGGTTAAGTGTTTACCTTAGTTAACTTAACCTTTCTCACTTATTATGTTTGATTGTTTAAGTGTGGTTTATTAACTTAACCCCGTTCGTCTATCTGGTTACATCGGTTAAGAATTTTCTTGTTAACTTAACCCCATGTGTTACTTAACCCTACCACACATCACATCAGATTGGTTAAGTGCATGTTAACTTAACCCCATCCACCAGTCGTATTATAATGGTTAAGTGTTATCAACTTATTCAAGTTAACTTAACCCACCCGCTTGTCCTGTTATGTTGGTTAAGTGTTACTACTTAACCACAACCACTTGTCTAATTAAGCCATTGTATTAGTTAAGTGTTCTCATTAACTTAACCTCACTCTCTAGTCTAGTTTAGTCACGTTATAATGGTTAAACATTTGCTTGACCTTACCCACTCCCGTATTCAACATATTAAATTGGTTAAGTGTCCAGATTAACCTAATCATATTACTTAACCCACCCATTTATATCATACTGGTTAAGTGTTCTTATTTACTTAACCCTACCCACTGGTCTAATTACCATGTTACGTTGGTTAAGTATTACTATTCGTATCTCCACATGTCACCCACATGTCACCCACTTAACCACCATGTCCCACCACATGTTTATCTGGTTAAGTATTTCTTAATTCATTAAGGTTGTAACCTTATAAAGACCTCTCACATTAGACTGGCATTTATGGCAGCTGGATTTGCCGGGCGGGTCCGGGCAGTCTTACACCATAAAAGAGTCTAACCTCATGTCTTTACAACTGTTACGCTTTTAATTTGGGCCTAGGACCTCTCACATTGGGCTGACATTTGTGACTACTGGATTCGCCGGGCGGTTCCGGGCAGGTTTACGTCACAAATGAGTCCAACCTCGTGTCCTAAGCATTGATTATCACTTATAATCTTTTACCCCAATTTGAATTTATTTCCCCTATACAAATTATCAATTAATTCCTTATTTAACGATGTCCATAATTGACTCAATTATGTCCATCAATTAATGGTATGCAAAATCATACCAATTTTACCACAATTTATCTTAGGCCATTAAAGGCAACTTATCTCAATTTATATTTATCACTCTTTTAAGGCTATTACATACCAACTAATATATGTACCCAATTCTAGTCAGTTTACATATATACCAAGTTTCATGCCTTTTTTACATATGTCAAGATCTAGCCAAAATTACATGTATCAAGTTTCATACCCAAATCCAATGATTCATGATGTAGTTATCCCAAGCTATAATCTTTTTATTTCAATACACGCCAGTTGCCTAAGTTCCTAATACATGTTTATGCCAATTATAAAGTTTACAATCGCTTTCATGCTCAAAATTCCCAAATCTACATATGCCAAATTTGCATAAGCCCAATCTTTTGATTTAATTTACATGGATCCAATTGGTGTCAAATTCCATGTATATAATATTTATGCAAATTTTATTATAACAAGATTATACCAAACTTTACAGATCTACCGCAAACTTGCAAATTAAATGATAATATCCAATTTCATGTTGCCACTTATTAATCATATCCATATAGGCAATAATCCCATATTTCCCCCGTATACATCTCGTATGCGAATCGCGATTTTAGGCCAAGGTCCGAAGTTGACCAAGGTTCATCAAAAGAAAATAAATAGGGGGAGGAAGAAATTTTCATAATAAATAGATTAGAGAGAAAAACAACATCATGATAGGCATAAAGATTAGAATTTGATGACAACATCATTACGAATCAAGAAAACTGCTGAATAAATCACAAACTTGTCATGAGAATAAAGGAAGACAAGTCTCAAAACCAAAGATTCAAAAAGCAACAGGAATAGATTTGAATCGATTAACATACTTAGATTCAATTCCACTTTATTTCATGCCCATATTAAAATTAAATATTTAGATCTAAAAATAACTAGCACTTACAGAGAACGGCTAATGAATTAGGGAGTGAATTTGTCGTAGAAAGTTGCAGTGTCATTGATCTATCCTCTTGAATTTGTTGTAGAAGCATTGATCTTAGATTTGATTTGAGTTTGAACGCTTAAGCTTTAATTTAGAGACGATGGCCATGGCTCAAAACAGATTCCAGCAGCATTTAGGTGTAAGAATGTTTTGTTATGAATTAGGTTAGGCCTTAGGTTGTATTTATAGATGTAGGAACTCATTTAGGCCATAGAATTAACCCTAGGATAGATCAGAACCATCAAAATTCGTCACAGGCCATCAGAACAGAGCACAAGACCAAGCAGGTGCACCCAGGCCATCTTGGTCGGACCACCCAGGTCGACACCCATGTCGACTGGGCAGTCGACATGGGGGGGTGTCGACTGTGCAGTCGACACCCCTTTCGACTTGACCTGGGCGGGAATTTTCCCGCCCTGCCCCCGTGTGTTTGAATTCGAATTTGGCTCTAGTTTTAAACTGTTTTGAACTTGGAATTTTCTGAAAACTTTGAGGGGCCATATCTTGGTCATACGGACCCCGATTTTCGAAAATTCAGACTCTATTTCGCGTATTTTTCCGAGACGAACGCAATGGCACAGCCCGTTTCTCTTGTTTCAGATCTCATAATTTAATTCTGCATTGATTCTTGTCTTAACATGTTATTAAAATTCTGGTTGTTACATTCTCCCCTCCTTTAAGGATTTCGTCCCCGAAATCTCCAAGTTAGGAAGAACGTATCCTACCATCCATCATCCATCTACTCAAATCATCATTCACAAGCAATCATTGTCCTTAAAATGATTTCTAATGCTATATGAAAATATGCAAGAAGTGTGTGTATATGTTCCTTGTCTAATGCAAATAATCAGGCCTGATTGATCTGCTAGATCCAAAATATGTTTAGTGCCATGGGTCCAACATGTATGCAAATAGTCCTAGTCACATAAAGACTATATGTGTTCCCAAACATCCATCCATATGCAACATCCACATGATAACACATTCAATTTCATCCACAAAAAAGTGTAAACACTCGTGCATATGCAATATGAAAGGTGATTGAGCCAATCTAGTGCCTAATGTGTAAACGCATCCACGAGCAACCACTAGCAACCACTTGCAACCACTTGCAACCATCAATCATAACATGTCTCAAACACATGTTTACATCCAATTGTTCCTACCTAAAGATATAGTCTAGTGATAGAAGCAAGTAAAAACTTTGTGCCCATTAGGTAATGTCAAAACTGGAAATCTACGCCACCTATATCCTGATTAGGAGAAGAACTCCCTAAGCATCAGCCCCGAAGACCGAAATCAACATCATACTGACACCCAAAGAATTACTCAACCCAACCAATATATATATGTTTCTAGGAAACTAAGCATGACGGACTCCTTTTTTTTCTTAGGTCATAAGGAATCCCTTCCTAAAACTAACCCATATCCAAAAAAAAAAGTGTTTGGTCAACCCAACAAACACCCTCAAGCCCCAACATGTGTTACTAATAGATGAGTCATACTCCTTATGGGGTTTGCAATAGAAATTATATTGAGGATAGGACCGAGAGGATATACGCAAAAGATAGCATGTGAGTAAGCTCTATAGGAAAAGAGAGATCATGGATATACTCTTAAAAAGAGATATGATGCGCGAATCTAGTCTTCAATCTTCTAAGTCGCATTTCTTTGAGCTTAACTCCATTGTGCTTTGACCGCCTTTAACTTCACAATTCCATAGCTTCTTAATTCTTGTTTCCAAAATATGGGTTGGAATCCATTTCTCTTTTGCCTCTCGTTCCACTTTAACTTATTCTCCTCCTAGTATACTCGGTTCAAACATAACTGCGTACTCATGGTTTCATGCAAGCTCTCCAAAATTCACTAGTGAATCTTGGATCTCGTCCACTTACTATCAGGTATTCCACGCAGAAGAACTATCTCTTGGAAATAAATGCCAACCATGTTGCAAAATGTACTTACTAAGGTGATTCTCTACAACTCATGCATAAGCGAATGACCCATCCGCCTTAGTGGCGAACACTACTCGATCGGATTACAAATTACCAATAAATGTGTCAAGAGATTCTAGGAAACAAATCATGATAGAACCCTAAAGGTTACATTCGACTTCGAGGGTATTACCGAGGCAAGTCAAGAGTCTAACTACCCTCTTTTCAAAACCGAGAAGGTCACCCTTACTGGATAAACACTCCATCGCTAGAATTAACCCATAGCCCAAAACATAAACATTACTTCTAGACTCATCACTTAGCATAGACATTCTCAAATCAAAACAAGTCATGAAAATATGAGCCGATATCCCCAGCAGGATTTGAGAAAAAAAAAATGGGATCCTCTACCATGCTAGTACTAAGGTGCAGAGACTCAACTTTCGAAGCAGAATTAAAAGGATGCGATGTACAAAAACAAAGTTCTAGAGGGATGATAGAAAAGAAAAGCTAAACTTTTAATAGAAACGTTACCACTCTCTTAGGTACACTAGTGGTGAGAGCATTCAATTGCCCTCTCGACGATCTTGTCCCTTGCCCTTGTCTTATAATACTTAACTGCATGTCCCTTCTCACTAAAGATACTCTCTCTTGTCATGGGTTTTACTATTCTTTCACTTAGGCCCCTTTCCTTTCACCTTTTTCCTCCTTCGTGGATTAAGCTATAACAACTAGTTCCTTGTTCTTACTGTCCTTGTATAGTTTGTTGACAAGTCTCTCGAAGCTACCTCCAACGCACGACACTCTACCCAACTTGAAATAAGATTAGATGCAGATGAAACTACCACGGCTACAGACGGAGGTTGGGCAATCCTTTGCCCTCCGACATGTGTCGGATGCCTACGAAACTATGGTGAAAAGAGAGAGAGGAGATTTCAAGAGAGAATCAAAAGATAGAGCATATGGCTTTGGGAAACACGCCTTTTAATCAAAACAAAATTTTCTTGAAAATTTGCTTCTTTGTAAATGTTTTGAAAACCAGTTTAGAAGGTTTTTGAAAACTTTTGCCCAGTCTGGTAACCTTCTGCTCTGATACCAAATGTAACACCCCACATCTGTTAAGGTCACTCACAAAGGGAATGCCTTAACTTCAATGGAGTATTAAGGGTACTGGAACAGAAATATTACAAGACAGACATATATAAAACAGCGGAAAATAAAGTGGAAGTACTTCAAATCATTTATTAAATATAAATGTTTACAAGAAAAGCCCATCAACTTCCAATACCCAATTTCATAGTTAAAATATCTGTCTTGCTCAAAAACAAAGAAGCATGAAAACAAACTGCAGTATTCCCCAATAAAGCAAAGCAATCCATAGCCAAGAGAAATCCAAGCCATACATGAAAGAGCCTTGGAGCTTGGTAAGATCCGAACTAAGCTATATTCCCACCCTGTGAACCGGGGGGGGGAACGGAAGAAAAAGAGGTGAAACAAAACGGGTCATTCATAAAGACTGAGTAAGTCCTAGTGACCTTCGGCATAAAAATAGATAAAGATAACATGGCACGAATAAACTGAAAGTAAACATAAGCATGATGACAAGGTAGGCAAGATAAACTAAGATAACAAGATAAACTATGATAACAAGATAAACTAAGGTAACAAGATAAACTTCGGGCACGATGAAACAAGTAAAACGTCCCATAATTCCTATCAATTGTCCCACCGCATGGTTTCTATCAAGAATAACATCGCAAGGTTTCTAAGCTTTACCATTAAAATGATATCTATTTGATCTGCACCACCTAACTAGCATCCTCATAAGTGTCTTACATGGAATGATCCGTATTCCTACTAGTATCCCAACTAGTGTCCAGTGTAACAAGGATCCGTACCCCCTACTAGTGTCCCAACTAGTAGCCCGTGTTATATAATAATTACAACGTGATCCCAATCCCCGCAATTATGGTAGCCTTCAGGTGTACATCGATTTTGAGGATTCCACCTCGATCACCCCAATGGCCATGTATATATTCGATGCACCCTTACTACCTTATCGATCGGCTCCCTACTTGACCTAGTTCTCGTTTGTGTCACGCGGCCCGCTACTTGTAGATACCTGTGCTGGTCCCACCATGGGGTGTATTAAGTCCCATGGTGGCAACCCTGACACAATCAAGATGCACAACTTTATACCTACTGATGCCCAGTGGCTAAATTTTCTGTGCCGAAGTGTATGCACGCCCGCACTCCGTTAGAACCTGCACTGCTGCACCAACCGCCGCTAATTTGACCTCTTATAATCAGCCCAGTAATCATGCCCCACCCTGCCTAGCTCAGTGTTCCGTTGATACCTAATGTGGTTTACTACTGAAATGGGTCCCCGTTACTAGGTTTTTCTAATGGTTAAGTCTGTGGGCCTATATTCTCTGATATTACCCACCAGCCCTGATGTGTACTTAACCCCGCTACTGATTCAAGCATGTGTATTTAATGGTTAAGTGTATGTGGGTCTATATTTACTAATATTACCCACCAACACGATATGTACTTAACCCTTCTACTGATTCAAGCGTGTGTATTTAATGGTTAAGTGTATGTGGGCCTATATTTACTAATATTACCCACCAACCCGATATGTACTTAACCCTTCTACTCGTTATGTTACCATGGTTAAGTGTTTACCTTAGTTAACTTAACCTTTCTCGCTTTTTATGTTTGATTGGTTAAGTGTGGTTTATTAACTTAACCCCGTTCGTCTATCTGGTTACATTGGTTAAGAATTTTCTTGTTAACTTAACCCCATGTGTTACTTAACCCTACCACGTATCACATCAGATTGGTTAAGTGCATGTTAACTTAACCCCATCAACTAGTCGTATTATAATGGTTAAGTGTTATCAACTTATTCAAGTTAACTTAACCCACCCGCTTGTCTTGTTATGTTGGTTAAGTGTTACTACTTAACCGCAACCACTTGTCTAATTAACCCATTGTATTAGTTAAGTGTTCTCATTAACTTAACCTCACTCTCTAGTCCAGTTTAATCACGTTATAATGGTTAAACATTTGCTTCACCTTACCCACTCCCGTAGTCAACATATTAAATTGGTTAAGTGTCCAGATTAACCTAATCATATTACTTAACCCACCCATTTATATCATATTGGTTATTTGTTCTTATTTACTTAACCCTACCCACTGGTCCAATTACCATGTTACGTTGGTTAAGTATTACTATTCGTATCTCCACATGTCACCCACTTATCCCCCATGTCCCACCACATGTTTATCTGGTTAAGTATTTCTTAATTCATTAAGGCCGTAACCTTATAAATACCTCTCACATTAGACTGACATTTATGGCAGCTGGATTTGCCGGGCGGGTCCGGGCAGTCTTACACCATAAAAGAGTCAAACCTCGTGTCTTTACAACTGTTACGCTTTTAATTTTGGCCTAGGACCTCTCACATTGGGCTGACATTTGTGACTACTGGATTCACCGGGCGGTTCCGGGCAGGTTTACGTCACATATGAGTCCAACCTCGTGTCCTAAGCATTGATTATCACTTATAATCTTTTACCCCAATTTGAATTTATTTCCCCTACTCAAATTATCAATTAATTCCTAATTTAACGATGTCCATAATTGACTCAATTATGTCCATTAATTAATGGTATGCAAAATCATACCAATTTTACCACAATTTATCTTAGGCCATTAAAGGCAACTTATCTCAATTTATATTTATCCCTCTTTTAAGGCTATTACATACCAACTAATATATGTACCCAATTCTAGTCAGTTTACGTATATACCAAGTTTCATGCCTTTTTTACATATGTCAAGATCTAGCCAAAATTACATGTATCAAGTTTCATACCCAAATCCGATGATTCATGATGTAGTTATCCCATGCTATAATCTTTTTATTTCAATACACGCCAGTTGCCCAAGTTCCTAATACATGTTTATGCCAATTATAAAGTTTACAATCGCTTTCATGCTCAAAATTCCCAAATCTGCATATGCCTAATTAGCATAAGCCCAATCTTTTGATTTAATTTACATGGATCCAATTGGTGTCGAATTCCATGTATATAATATTTATGCAAATTTTATCATAACAAGATTATACCAAACTTTACAGATCTACCCCAAACTTACAAATTAAGTGATAATATCCAATTTCATGTTGCCACTTATTAATCATATCCACATAGGGAATAATCCCATATTTCCCTCGTATACATCTCGTATGCGAATCGCGATTTTAGGCCAAGGTCCGAAGTTGACCAAGGTTCATCAAAAGAAAATAAATAGGGGGAGGTAGAAATTTGCATAACAAATAGATCAGAGAGAAAAACAACATCATGATAGGCATAAAGATTAGAACTTGATGATAACATCATTACGAATCAAGAAATCTGCTGAATAAATCACATACTTGTCATGAGAATAATGGTAGACAAGTCTCAAAACTAAAGATTCAAAAAGCAACAGGAATAGATATGAATCGATAAACATACTTAGATTCAATTCCACTTTATTTCATGCCCATATTAAAATTAAATATTTAGATCTGAAAATATCTAGCACTTACAGAGAACGGCTAATGAATTAGGGAGTGAATTTGTCGTAGAAAGTTGCAGTGCCATTGATCTATCCTCATGAATTTGTTGTAGAAGCATTGATCTTAGATTTGATTTGAGTTTGAACGCTTAAGCTTTAATTTGGAGACGGCGGCCATGGCTCAAGAGAGATTCCAGCAGCATTTAGGTGTAAGAATGATTTGTTATGAATTAGGTTAGGCCTTAGGTTGTATTTATAGATGTAGGAACTCATTTAGGCCAAAGGATTAACCCTAGGATAGATCAGAACTATCAAAATTCGTCACAGGCCATCAGAACAGAGCACTAGACCAAGCAGGTGCACCCTGGCCATCTTGGCCGGACCACCCAGGTCGACACCCATGTCGACTGGGCAGTCAACATGGGGGGGTGGTGTCGACTGTGCAGTCAACACCCCTGTCGACTTGATCTGGGCGGTAATTTTCCCGCCCTGCCCCCGTGTGTTTGAATTCGAATTTGGCTCTAGTTTTAAACTGTTTTTAACTTGGAATTTTCTGAAAAATTTGACGGGCCATATCTTGGTCATACGGACCCCGATTTTCGAAAATTCAGACTCTGTTTCGCGTATTTTTCCGAGACAAACGCAATGGCATAGCCCGTTTCCCTTGATTCAAATATTATAATTTAATTTTTCCTTGATTCTTGTCTTAACATGTTATTAAAATTCGGGTTGTTACAGTTGCTGATACCAACCGTTGGTGATATACATTCGATACACTCAAGTGAAATGAGTGGTCGGTCATGTGTGGTCTGGGTTGCAAGATGTTCTTGTTGAACCCAGAGTATTCCTCTCTAGAGATGCACTAGCGGAAGAAGGTTTCATACCTTGTCATGTTGGAAATCCAATCTCCAATAAGCGCCATGTGGTTTTTGATTTTATCCTATGTATGTGGAGCGTGACATGCAAGCGTTCTGCTATTTGGTTATTTATTTGAATATACATTATTATAATATCACTGAATTTTTATCAAAGTGTTTTGGGTTATAGTAAGGTAAAAACCATCCATATTTATGTGTGGGCTGGTCTTACAATTATCTTTTCTTTCGAAAGGATTTTTGAAGTTAAACTATATGGTTGGAGTTTACTCACACCAGTCCCATGACTGACCCAGAGTTTTATTTTGTTTGTTTTTCCTAAACTCTTGGGTGCCCAAATGTACGGCCAGTCAAGTAGTCAGAATTTTTCAAATTCATTTGGAAGAGATGGAAGCAGGAGGCTTCATTAGTTAGCTATAGACTATCATATATTCCGCTATGAACCATGTTTGTATCTGGAAACAGGTGTTTATAACTGTTCCAGGAATAACTGTTGTGCTCTGATGATGGTATGTATATAAAGTTACTGATTTGTATTTCAAAAGTTATGTGATATAATATATTTTATTCGTTCCGCTATGAGATTTGCCTTCTTTGTTTTCTTCTATTCTAATATTTCTTTCTTTCTATTTCTCATCCTCTAACTTCTTTCTAATGATGATTCGTATTTCTGTGCAATTTGGGTTGGATGTGTGGTATTATTTGTCGGCTCAAATAGTACGGATTTGTGGGTCTTTACAGTTGGTATCAGAGCTTGGGTTGAGCGAATACCGAGGCTTGTGTGGCATGTGCTCATTAGAGATAGGTTCAGTAGTACCCTAAAATGAGTTGAGTGTATATATATACGAGAGAGCGTATTTGTTATTTGATATAAAAACTATTTTATTTTGTTATGACTAGTCTGTTGAGTGATTTATGAATTCTGACCGAGTCGTGGGACGCCACGATGTTGATAGGAGTTTATAAACACTTGAACATAAGATTGGACACGATATCGTTTTAAAGTGGGTGAACAAAATTATTTTACCCAAAATTCTATTTTGATACAGAAAGAATAATTTTTGAAGTTATTATAATATATGGATGTATTGGTTGTTATTATTATAATTAAATGAGATTATAAGAAATGAAATGGTTATATAGAACCAAATAAAACTTGTATATGAATAAGATATACAATTGAGATGAATTAAAATTGAATTCAAACCAGAATTTGGAATTTTAAATCCTGGGAAGTTGGAAAATATCTTTCAAAGCATATTTAAATAATATAGCTTTGTTTTGAAAGGGATTTTAGAAAAAATAATCATTTTGAATGGATTCTAACAGGGTTAAAGCACTGAACTCACTTCAGTCACTGGAAAATAATTCTGATGATGGTCGCGACATCATCAGTGTTCATTTTCGAGCTTCTAAGTGATGAATTGATACCTTAGAAAGGTTTTTGATGAAATTTGTTTGAAAAGAAAACAAGTTGATTTGGAAAATTCAAATGTTTTGAATTTTCCAAGATTTTAAATATATGTATATATTTATATTATGGAACACCCAGTAATTCTGTAACATTAAGTTTCACAAATTAAAGTATAATTAAATTTTAGAAGAAGAATTAAGAGAAACCGGTTACGCCATTGCGTTTGTCTCGAAATTCTA
Source organism: Allium sativum (assembly GCA_030737875.1). NCBI lineage: Eukaryota > Viridiplantae > Streptophyta > Magnoliopsida > Asparagales > Amaryllidaceae > Allium > Allium sativum. Next base: position 32,342 of record JASFAX010001829.1, read on the forward strand.
CTTGAGATAGAGTCCGGGTTTGCGTAAATTGGACTCCGTATGAAAAAGATATCCTTAAATTAAATATTGCAGCAAAACATGAAAAAAAGAGGAATGAGAAAAGAATAATGTTTAGCATTGTTCTAACTTTTGTAAGCAAAAGTCTTAGTAGCTCATTTGGTTGGAACACATGAATTGCATACAAGAGGTGCAGAGTTCGATCCCCGTCAGCGCCTTATTTTTGTTCTAGGGGAATGGCTTAAAATAGCCTAGTGTGAAGGCCGTTCAGAAAGTGGTTTAATGTGAAAATGGGTAATTGGGAAGATAAATAAAAAGAAAAATAAATTAATATATATATATATAATATATATAACATATATACACGCATATATATATGTATAAATGACGTGTACGCATCATATAGCGTACGTTGCACATTTTTGGTTGTCAAGGATTTGTTTTCCTTAAAATAATGGCTTTCTCTGATTGGATTTATGACAAATATTTAACATATTAGTACATATGTGCATTTATATCATAAACATGCAAATTTAATAAAAATGTGTGGATGCATGCAGTAAAAAAGAAAGATTTATGCATAGATATTTGTATACAGTAAATGGGATTTCTAAAGAGAGAATATGAATAGGTTAAACTTAATTTTCTATTAATAGGAATGTCATTTATGAAGCTGCAATTGACATCAATGTGGCACTGAATAAGAAAAATATGGTACGTGATATTGTTTTGTGAACATAACATGCAAGCATATTAATATGTCAAACATTTATCTGACATTTAATTTGAAGATATGTCAATAGGGCATTGATTTGAAAACATGCAATTAACATTAATTTGTACATGTTAATTTGAGAAATATGCTGAAAGGAAAAGAAAAGAATAACTTGGCATCAAGGCTGGTATATATTAGTCATTCATGCTAATTTACAATGAAGAGGATACATTATTATTTTCATTCATATTTATATATGGATAATTAATTCGGTAAAGTGGAGATGTATCTATTAAATACATATTTATATTTGATGGATTGATAATAAATAATAAACGTTGATAATGTACATTAAGAGAGTAATTATGGCATTGGTAAATTAGGAATTATAGAATTTGTCCTAAATGAGAAATGTGTACATTGTAGAAAATATATATCTATATGCTAAAACGTGGAATTATATGTAATTGGAACAGTAATTATGGCACAATTTAAAATAGGGTAATTTACACGCATAGTAATTATGACACAATTTAAAATGAGGGTAATTTACAGCCCTTAAATTGTGAACATAATTGGCTCCTTTTGACATGAATGGCCTTAATTAACCCTGGCTTCATCGACGGCTCTAATTAACTTGCAACTCTATAAAAACAACCTAGGTCTCCCACTAAAATTCACACAAAAATAAGAATTTGAGCCGCCATGATGTCAGAAGCAAACTAAGGAGAGCCTCCGCTTGAAAAGAAACAAACAACGATTCAAGAAACAAAAGCCTAACCTAATTTCTACGCAACGTTTTCTACTCCAAGGGAAAGCTTTGCAAATTCAGAATAACAGAAACCAGTAAACAAGTTTCAGCGCCCGTTGTAAGTATAGTGGTTTTCTGAATATGAATAGAAATTGCGATGTGATTCGATGTAATTGAAATTAGGGTTTTACTATTGTAAAATATTGATGTAAATTCTGTGTATTGCGTTGATTATGTCATATATTGTATTGGGTGTTTGTGGCATAAATTGGTTGATGCAAGCCTATTAACATTTGTATATGAAGATAAATATCACTTGCAAGTTTGTAGAAAAAAATCTAGAATTGACATCTTCATGTTATGTCGTTAACATGATTAACATACATTAATTTTACGCTTAAGTTGAGACTCATGTAAACATGTTCCAAGTTGAAACCTTTTATGCCTACATGACTCAAAACCTTTGTATACATTATTATGTTTATTTGCAAGTGATAATTGGGTTTATGCAAGTACCTTTTGGGTTATACAAATTATACTAGTTTCATGTTGAAATAGGCTACTTGATGTAAAGTTAGTTTACACCTTTGGGTTATATCAAAAAGTGGACATTTTAATGCTAGTTTGGTGTTTGACATTATGCCTAGTTATATGTGTATAAAACCATGTTTAAACAAGTCTAAAAGTACGCCATTTCATGTGACACCAATTTAGTCCTTATTGAATGCAAGTTCACATGACCACAATCTATGTTAGTGAAAACGCAATGTTGCAAGTTCATGCGCCACACACTTTTGTGTATTCTAGAACAATTCATGATTCTGTGCTTCCCCTTTTTATGTTTATGAGTTGGGCTGAAATGTTAAGCCCAACATATGTTATGCTGCGTACGTACAAACGGGGGAAACAAACATTGGGTTTAAAATAAAATACATGTATTGGCATGTCTGACACATGCCAATGACTAGTGACATTTAAAGCAGTATAAATTATTCCCAAAATTAGTGAATGTGGATAATTGGGCCATAAACATTTACATATAAAAATGAAAAGTGATTAATATGTAAATTTAGAAAACATGACATGCTTAACCCGAGGTTGGATTGAGTTGTGATGTAAACCTGCCCGGACCCGCCCAGCTGTCCAGTAGTCGCAACATTACCTATTCAATGGGGTGGTTAAGCATTGAGCCCAATAAGGACCCGAGGTTAGACTGCGCTACGGTGTAAACCTGCCCAGAACCAACCGGCAAATCCAGTAACCGTAGCAATATATACATGTCTAATGTGAGTGGTCAGGTGCTCTAAGAAGCTAAGTTAGGATTGGTAGGGTTAAGTTAATCTGAACACTTAACCAACTTAACTTGTTAACAAGACAAGACTTGTAGGGGATAAGTAACTAAGAAAAACACTTAGCCAATTTAACATGTTAACTAGACCAGAAGGTGAGGTTAAGTAAATTTAATACACTTAACCAATTTAACATATTAACTAGACTGTAGGGTGAGGTTAATTAAAATCAGGACACTTAACCGTTATAACCTGATAATTAGATAAGTGGGTGAGGTTAAGTAAATTTAGAATACTTAACCATTATAACACGTTAGCTAGATAAGTGGGTAAGGTTAAGTAAATACACTTAGCCAATTTAATATGTTAGCTGGACTAGAGGGTAGGGTTAAGTAAAATTAGAACACTTAACCATTATAGTGTAATAAATTGAACAGGGTTAAGTTGAACATGAAGGGACAATACCTAACCATTAGAACATGTTAATTAAACAAATGTTAGGGTTAAGTTAACTAAGGGAACACTTAACCATTATAACATGTTAGTTAAAACAGATGGGGAAGATTAGGTTAGGGGACACTTAACCAATACAAGATGAATGGGTTGGGTTAAGTAATAAGAAATACTTAACCAATATTACTTGGTTTGTGATAGGGTTAAGTCAACATGAACTACAGATAACACTTAGCCAGTTTAATATGACAAAGGAATGGGTTAAGCTAACCTGAATTGACTAATGACACTTAACCAATCCAACTTGACGAGAAAGAGGGCTAAGTAGAGAACCCTAGTTAAGAAACAATCGAGCACGGGAGTTAAGTTGAAATCCCCAGTTAAAGAAACTAAGTGATAAACCTTAGTTAACAAGGTTTTTGGGAGAAGAAACTAAGTGGTAAACCTTAGTTGAGAACAACTAAGTAATAATTCTTAGTCAAGAAAACTGAGCCGGTCCATAATAGATGAATAACCCGATATGGTAGATCATCGCTTAACAAGTGCATGAGAAGGAACAAACGTTTATCCAATTTCGAAAAAGGCTCCAGTGAACTGGGTTTAGAAGCACGTAGCTTCGGGGGAAGTGAGGGTACTCTGGGTATCCCTCTGTGAGGTTCCAGATGATCCGCCTGGGCTCACAGAGGTTAAGGTCTGCATCAGAAGAACCTAGGGTATGCCTTGGTTGCAATCTAAAGGTAACCTAAAGACAGGGATGGACCAGCGTGGTTCGACGAGACCAGTAGCCCTGTGATAGCAACTAGTTGTCTACCTACCATCTTGAGTCAATCGTAGTACGCATGCGGAAAGGCAGAGAACTCCCAACAGACCATATACTTGCTATCTAGATATGGGTGAGGCTGACCAATAGGAAAGTGGGGCATAGGTGGCAAGAGTATAGTTCTCACGCTTGATTTTCTTGGATTACCTTTCATTAGTTGAGGGAGGGGTCACGTGGGACCATAACCACTGGTAGAAAAACAGACCTTAGCATCTGCATCGGCAGATATCTGAAAGCTCCCGACCGACTTCCGTGTTTCTAGAATAGCCCTGCCACGGGACTTGGGTCGCACATTTTCAGGACATGTGCAACTAGACAGTGATAAACGATTCGCGACACATACGTGGGGAAAGTCTGGGAATATATACCACTCTAGGTAGTGTGTCCTAGACTAGGGGCATCGTTCGACTGCTAGCATAATCCCTAGTGGACCTAGGTGGCATAAATCCTGAATCCAAGAAGTATTAGACAAGTCGCAAAAACCCTAGTCGAATCTAGGGAACGCTCGATAAAAAACCCTAGATGAAATCTAGGTAATAAATAAATGTGCGCCTGATGGCAACCGCAGTTATAGGGACTGGGATCACGTTATCCTTTTATACAGATTACTAGTTGGGATACTAGTTAGGTGGTGCAGAGACTAGTATGGGGTGCGATAGTAATTTCGATTCTAAACCGCCTTTGCCTTAGTTTATGTTATTTTCCCAATTTTAGTTTTATGCCTGTCATGTCCTTTTCCTTATTCATTTACCGAAACACCACTAGACTTACCTGGATTTATGTCTGACTCTATGTTTTCTTTCGTCTTCTTTTCTTCCGTCCCCCCCCCCAAGGTAGTTAGGGAGGGAATAGCTCAGATTTGTATGGACCTGTTACTCTTTCCAAGCTTGAAAACTCTTTGATGTGCTGCTTTGGACTCTCTTTTCCACCGCTATGGCTGGCTAATGTTTTATTGGGGAATATCATTGTATATTTATGCTTCTTTATTTTGTTAAAAAGATAGATACTTTTTTTTTGGAAAACAATCTTTGTACAAGCTGTTATCAATGAAAGAAAGTTTTATTCACTTTTCCGCTGCTTTATTTATCTGTCTTGTAGTTTATCTGCATCTTCTACCTATAATACTTCACAGAACTTAGTGCATTCCCTTTGTGAGTGAAACTAACGGATGTGGGGTGTTACACTTGGTATTAGAGCTGAAGGTTACTGGATCAGATAAAAGATTTGAAAATTTGTTTTCAAAACGGCTTTAAAAAAGAAGCATTTTCAAAAGAAAAGTTTTGGTTTAAAGTCATATTCCCCAAAGCCATACGCACTATCTTCTGATTCTCTGTTTGAATTCTTGTCCCCTTCTTTCTTGAGTCTTCGGGGCTCCTGGCTTTCTGGGAGGTAACCTCATCGCAGCATGGTTCCGTAAGCTTGATAAGACTACGATACCTATCGAAGGGCGAAGCAGTGCCCGACTTCCATTTATAGTCGCGGTAGTTTCACCTGTGACTAATTCTCTTTCAAGCTTTGTAGGGTTCTTTGTGCGATAGAGGTAGCTTTAGAGAGAACTGTAAACATGTTACACAAGGATGGTAAAGGTGGGAGATGAATAATTGTGGCAGGTGCTCTAGGAAGGAAGAAAGACTGACCTTGAGAGAGGTAAAAAGTACATAGCAACCTTTTGCTTTAGACCCTCAGATTTGTAACATGATGGATAGGCTAAGTGGAGGAGAGAACTCTAATCATCTTAGTATATACACTAGTATCAACGTTAACATCTGTTTATCTTGGAAATGGAGGAGAAGAAGCTTCACAATCATGAAATTAAATTAGATAAGGTACCGTATAGTGAAGCTCAAGAAGGTGCGACATATAAGACTGGAGACTAGACACGAGCATCATACCCTTTTCCTTAAGGGCATATCCTTGATCTCTCTTTTCTAGGAATTTTATGCATACTTTCTAGCTTTTAAGGTATATCCTCTAGGATGTGTCATCGATCCTTAGGTAGAAGCCAATGGATGTAAACATGTATTTGAAATATGTTATGATTGATGGTTGCAAGTGGTTGCTCGTGAATGCATATACACACCATATGGGCCAGAACAACTCAGTCACTTTCATATTGTATTCGCATATATGTATTTGCTTAACGGATTTAATTTGATATGTTATCATATGGATGTTGCATATGGATGAGTGGTTATGCACACATGTAGTATTTACATTACTAGGGATGCTTGCATACATGATTGGACGCATGGCACTGACATAATTCGCATTAAGGAGGTCAACTGAATCAGTAGACCGCCTGATTTTGCATTAGACAAAGACATATACACACACTATGCATATGAATATGAAAGCATTTAGAAATCTTTTTAAGGACAACGAATGTCAGTGATTGAATGGTTGAGTAGATGGGTGATTGGATGGTAGGACACATTCTTCCTAACTTCAAGATTTCGAGGACGAAATCCTTTTAAGAAGGGGAGAATGTAACACCCCGTAATTCTGTAACATTAAGTTTCACAAATTAAAGTATAATTAAATTTTAGAAGAAAAATTAAGGGAAACCGGTTACGCCATTGTGTTCGTCTCGAAATTCTGCTTGAGATAGAGTCCGAGTTTGCGTAAATTGGACTCCGTATGATAAAGATATCCTTAAATTAAATATTGCAGCAAAACATGAAAAAAAGAGGAATGAGAAAAGAATAATGTTTAGCATTGTTCCAACTTTTGTAACCAAAAGACTTAGTAGCTTGTTTGGTTGGAACACATGACTTGCATACAAGAGGTACAGAGTTCGATCCCCGCTAGCGCCTTATTTTGTTTTAGGGGAATAGCTTAAAATAGCCTAGTGTGAAGGCAGTTCAGAAAGTGGTTTAGTTTGAAAATGGGTAATTGGGAAGATAAATAAAAAGAAAAAGAAATAAAAATATATATATATATATATATACGCATATATATATGACATGTATGCATCATATAGCGTACGTTGCACTTTTTTGGTTGTCAAGGATTTGTTTTTATTAAAAAAATGGCTTTCTCTGATTAGATTTATGATAAATATTTAACATATTAGTACATATGTGCATTTATATCATAAACATGCAAATTTAATAAAAATGTGTGGATGCATGCAGTAAAAAAGAAAGATTTATGCATAGATATTTGTATACAGTAAATGGGATTTTTAAAGAGAGAATATGAATAGGTTAAACTTAATTTTCTATTAATGGGAAAGTCATTTATGAAGCTGCAATTGACATCAATGTGGCACTGAATAAGAAAAATATGGTAGGTGATATTGTTTTGTGAACATAATATGCAAGCATATTAATATGACAAACATTTATCTGACATTTAATTTGAAGATATGTCAATAGGGCATTGATTTGAAAACATGCAATTAACATTAATTTGTACATGTTAATTTGAGAAATATGTTGAAAAGAAAAGAAAAGAATAACTTGGCATCAAGGCTGGTATATATTAGTCATTCATGCTAATTTACAATGAAGAGGATACATTAATATTGTCATTCATATTTATATATGTATAATTAATTTGGTAAAGGGGAGATGTATCTATTAAATACGTATTTATATTTGATGGATTGACAATAAATAATAAACATTGATAATGTACATTAAGAGAGTAATTATGGCATAGGTAAATTAGGAATTATAGAATTTGTCCTAAATGAGAAATGTGTACATTTTAGAATATATATATATATATATATATATATATATATATATATATGCTAAAACATGAAATTATATGTAATTGGAATAATAATTATGGCACAACTTAAAATAGGGTAATTTACATGCATAGTAATTATGACATAATTTAAAATGAGGGTAATTTACAGCCCTTAAATTGTGAACATAATTGGCTCCTCTTGACATGAATGGCCTCAATTAACCCTGGCTTCATCGACGGATCTAATTAACTTGCAACTCTATAAAAACACCCTAGGTCTCCCACTAAAATTCACACAAAAATAAGAACTTGAGCCGCCATGATGTCAGAAGAAAACTAAGGAGAGCCTCCTCTTGAAAAGAAACAAACAACGATTCAAGAAACAAAAGCCTAACCTAATTTCTATGCAACGTTTTCTACTCCAAGGGAAAGCTTTGCAAATTCAGAATAACAGAAACCAGAAAACAAGTTTCAGCGCCCGATGTAAGTATAGTGGTTTTCTGAATATGAATAGAAATTGCGATGTGATTCGATGTAATTGAAATTGGGGTTTTAATATTGTAAAATATTGATGTAAATTCTGTGTATTGCGTTGATTATGTCATATTTTGTATTGGGTGTTTGTGGCATAAATTGGTTGATGCGAGCCTATTGACATTAGTATATAAAGATAAATATCACTTGCAAGTTTGTAGAAAAAAAAACTAGAATTGACATCTTTATGTTATGTCGTTAACATGGTTAAGATACATTATTTTTAGGCTTAAGTTGAGACTCATGTAAACATGTTCCAAGTTGAAACCTTTTATGCTTACATGACTCAAAACCTTTGTATACATTATTATGTTTATTTGCAAGTGATAATTGGGTTTATGCAAGTACCTTTTGGGTTACATAAATTATACTAGTTTCATGTTGAAATAGGCTACTTGACGTAAAGTTAGTTTACACCTTTGGGTTATATCAAAAAGTGGACATTTTTATGCTAGTTTGGTGTTTGACATTATGCCCAGTTATATGTGTATAAAACCATGTTTAAACATGTCTAAAAGTACGCCATTTCATGTGACACCAATTTAGATATATCCTTATTGAATGCAAGTTCACATGACCACAATCTATGTTAGTGACAACGCTATGTTGCAAGTTCATGCGCCACACACTTTTATGTATTCTAGAACAATTGATGATTTTGTGCTTCCCCTTTTTATGTTTATGAGTTGGGCTGAAATGTTAAGCCCAACATATGTTATGCTGCGTACGAACAGACGGGGGAAACAAACATTGGGTTTAAAATAAAATACATGTATTGGCATGTCTGACACATGCCAATGACTAGTGACATTTAAAGCGGTATAAATAATTCCCAAAATTAGTGAATGTGGATAATTGGGCCATAAACATTTACATATAAAAATGAAAAGTGACAAATTTGTAAATTTAGAAAACACGACATGCTTAACCCGAGGTTGGATTGAGTTTTTATGTAAACCTGCCCGGACCCGCCCGGCTGTCCAGTAGTCACAACAATATCTATCCAATGTGGGTGGTTAAGCATTGAGCCCAATAAGGACCCGAGGTTAGACTGAGCTATGGTGTAAACCTGCCCGGAACCGACCAGCACATCCAGTAACCGTAGCAATACCTGTCTAATGTGAGTGGTCTGGTGCTCTAAGAAGCTAAGTTAGGATTGGTAGGGTTAAGTAAATCTGAACACTTAACCAACTTAACGTGTTAACAAGATAAGACTTGTAGGGGCTAAGTAACCAAGAAAAACACTTAGCCAATTTAACATGTTAACTAGACTAGAAGGTGAGGTTAAGTAAAGTTAATACACTTAACCAATTTAACATATTAACTAGACTGGAGGGTGAGGTTATGTAAAATCGGGACACTTAACCGTTTTAACCTGATAATTAGATAAGTGGGTGAGGTTAAGTAAATTTAGAATACTTAACCATTATAACACGTTAGCTAGATAAGTGGGTAAGGTTAAGTAAATACACTTAGCCAATTTAATATGTTAGCTGGACTAGAGGGTAGGGTTAAGTAAAATTAGAACACTTAACCATCATAGTGTGATAAATTGAAAAGGGTTAAGTTGAACATGAAGGGACAATACCTAACCATTAGAACATGTTAATTAAACAGATGTTAGGGTTAAGTTAACTAAGGGAACACTTAACCATTATAACATGTTAGTTAAAACAGATGGGCAAGATTAGGTTTGGGGACACTTAACCAATACAAGATGAATGGGTTGGGTTAAGTAATAAGAAATACTTAACCAATATAACTTGGTTTGTGATAGGGTTAAGTCAACATGAACTACTTATAACACTTATCCAGTTTAATATGACAAAGGAATGGGTTAAGCTAACCTGAATTGACTAATGACACTTAACCAATCCAACTTGACGAGAAAGAGGGCTAAGTAGAGAACCCTAGTTAAGAAACAATCGAGAACGGGAGCTAAGTTGAAATCCCCAATTAAAGAAACTAAGTGATAAACCTTAGTTAACAAGGTTTATGGGAAAAGAAACTAAGTGGTAAACCTTAGTTGAGAACAACTAAGTAATAATTCTTAGTCAAGAAAACTGAGCCGGTCCATAATAGATGAATAACCTGATATGGTAGATCATCGCTTAACAAGTGCATGAGAAGGAACAAACGTTTATCCGATTTCGAAAAAGGCTCCAGCAGACTGGGTTAAAAAGCACGTAGCTTCGGGGGACGTGAGTGTACTCTTGGTATCCCTCTATGAGGTTGCAGATGATCCGCCTGGGCTCACAGAGGTTAAGGTCTGCGTCAGAAGAACCAAGGGTATGCCTTGGTTGCAATTTAAAGGCAACCTAAAGACTGGGATGGACCAGCGTGATTCGACGAGACCAGTAGCCCTGTGATAGCGACTCGTCGTCTACCTACCATCTTGAGTCAATGGTAGTACGCATGCGGAAAGGCAGAGAACTCCCAACAGACCATATACTTGCTATCTAGTTATGGGTGAGGCTGGCCAATAGGGAAGTGGGGCATAGGTGGTAAGAGTATAGTTCTCACGCTTGATTTTCTTGGATTGCCTTTCATTAGTTGAGGGAGGGGTCACGTGGGACCATAACCACTGGTAGAAAAACAGACCTTAGCATCTGCATCGGCAGATATCTGAAAGCTCCCGACCGAGTTCCGTGTTTCTAGAATAGCCCTGCCACGGGACTCGGGTCGCACATTTTCAGGACATGTGCATCTAGACAGCGATAAACGATTCACAACACATACGTGGGGATAGTCTAGGAACATATACCACTCTAGGTAGTGTGTCCTAGACTAGGGGCATCGTTCGACTGGTAGCATAATCCCTAGTGGACCTAGGTGGCATAAATCCTGAATTCGAGAAGTATTAGACAAGTCGCAAAACCCTAGACGAATCTAGGGAAGGCTCGATAGTAAACCCTAGATGAAATCTAGGTAATAAATAAATGTGCGCTTGATGGCAACCACAGTTACAGGGACTGGGATCACGTTATCATTTTATACAGATTACTAGTTTGGGATACTAGTTAGGTGGTGCAGAGATTAGTATGGGGTGCGATATTAATTTCGATTCTAAACCGCCTTTGCCTTAGTTTATGGTATTTTCCCAATTTCAGTTTTATGCCTGTCATGTCCTTTTCCTTATTCATATAACGAAACACCACTAGACTTACCAGGCTTTATGTATGACTCTATGTTTTCTTTCGTCTTCTTTTCTTCCGTTTCCCCCCTCCCCCACCCCCAAGTAGTCAGGGAGGGAATAGCTCAGATTTGTATGGACCTGTTACTCTTTCCAAGCTTGAAGACTCTTTGATGTGCTGCTTTGGACTCTCTTTTCCACCACTATGGCTGGCTAATGTTTTATTGGGGAATATCATTGTATATTTATGCTTCTTTATTTTGTTAAACAAGATAGATACTTTGTTGTTGGAAAACAATCTTTGTACAAGCTGTTATAAATGAAAGAAAGTTTTATTCACTTTTCCGCTGCTTTATTTATCTGTCTTGTAATTTATCTACATCTTCTACATATAATACTTCACAGAACTTAGTGCATTCCCTTTGTGAGTGACACTAACGGATGTGGGGTGTTACATATTAGTTCAAAAGGATTTGAAATGAAAACCCTAGGATTTTGATTTTGGAATTGAAATTTAACTTAAGCTAGTTAAATTGATTGAAGTGAATCAATTGACTAGAATCAATTTGAATTGGTTTTATAGAACATAGATTGGATATAAATGGATTGATCATAGATCATTCAAATTAAATGAGGGAAGACCCAAAGTTTTGGTGGAATTAAAATTTGTTGAAATATGAAGAGGTGAGTTTCAACATAAAGGAGTTTTGAAAAGTAAGGAGTTTGTACCATTTTTCCTATCTTAGCAATTTCGAGGACGAAATTATTTTAAGGGGGGAAAAAATGTAACGACCCGGATTTTTCGAACAGTTATTTTAAATATTTAGTATCATTAAAATATCGAATTAATAATGTAAAAGAATTTTTATAGTGAATTATCGTTCAAATAATCGAAATACGATTTATTTTGATAATCATCGAAATACGAGAACTGAAATAATTCAATTCGAAGATAAAATTGAGTCTAAATGGTTCAGATGATCAATAGATATTCTATTTGAATATAAACGATGATAATAGTGATTTTTGTTGAAGAATTTATTTGTTTTTAAATTTTAATTATATTATATTAATTTATTCTGGTTATTTATATTTACGTTCGAATTAAATATCAAAATATATTCAGTTCAGAATAGCGCAATGATATTGAAACATCGGTCGGTACGCTAAAATAGCGGTTCATGGTTTAAATTAATGAACCCCGAGATATTTGATTGTGGATAGGATCAAAATCAAATCGATATATGTTTAAAAAGAATAAAAGATCTCTTTATATCGAATTGAAATCAAATCAAATTAATTAGAAAATCTTTTTAAAATAAATACGAAGATTTGTTGTGTACGTTCTGTTCCCTTCTTCATCTATAAATCGCACCTACTCCCTCTGCTACTTCTTCTGAAAAATTGTAAATCAAATTCCCTTGTCTTTAATCTAAGCAAAAATGGAAGCCGTGAAGTTCAATCTCTTCTCAAATAAAATGAAATCCATTTCCAATCAAAAGCCAAGTCGTATGTTGCTTTATTCTAAAATTGCGCACCAGTGATGCTCGACAAGTGAAGTTGAGGCCTCGCGAGGGAGACACGATCATTGCTTAGGGGAAATTGACTCTAAGCTTGGCCGCGATTTTGGGTACTATCGATTTTGGACATAGACCTTGGGTAACATCGGCTAGGATTGCCGTTAATTGGAGAATGTTGCATTCAGGGAAGCAGCTTCCGTCACTGATATTGGTTCATCACTTGAAGGTCGAATCGGAATATTCTGGTGATTTGTGAGGATGCATGTCTGTTATATGAGGATTGGATGATGTTAGCGGATCAACAGTGGGTGTTTGGTGGGGTTTAGTGTTCAGGGGGATGGTCTGATGATTATGGTGAAGCAGTAGTTCGTTTTCATGAAGTATGGAGAGGAAAAAAGGTGTGTGATGTTGGAATCTTGTTGCTCTTTTCTTGTGTGCGTTAGCAATGAGAAGATTCTGACTTTAAAATGAGAAATAAAAGGTTAGTTTATTTAGTTAATAATGTTTACTGAATAGATATATAAACAAGGAAAATAATAATATTAGTTTATTAGTTAATTACTTTTAATCAAAGTAAACCAATTTAATTTGTAGTCGATTTGTAACAACTATAGTATTCATACCGAATCAGATTCAAATGTAAACAGTTGAGTTATAGCCATGACAAAGTGATTTTCGCAACTATATATAGTTAGTAAAGAAAAAAATTTCCAGACAAATCATTTGGGTATGAGGTTAAGAAAAGATTAGATTTTTCTTTATCATTAAAGTGAGGAAAAACAAATCATTGATTTAAAATATTGAGTTTAATTTATACGAGGTTTTAATTAAATAGTTTACTAATGGTTAATGATGTTCTAAACCCTTTACAAACTCATAATGACAATATGTATATTTCATATGAATTCAGATTCGAGCGAAACTAGAAGCATTGTGTTCATAGATTATAGTTGCTAAATAGATTCGTTGAGTAGATGCGTCGACGAGACAATTAGGAACTTAATTGGATATTCGGCAAAAAGAAAAATCACGGTGAGTAAATCTCACTCACCTTTTAGTTAGAATTATTTTTATTCATTAAAATAAATTGTTTGTTGCTTGTTTGAATGTTTTCTGGTTGTTTTAAATATATTAGTTATATTGGCTTGCTATTATATATATTGGTTCGGTGATTGGTTGGATTCCCACAGTCTCATTAGAGGATGCCCGTACTATCATTAGCGGATGACCCTACGCCCACGTATATAAGTGGATCCCCTTTTTATACCGCGATATCCTGCCTTGAAGCAGGATGGGTATTATTTCTATTGACTAACGTTTGTGGATGCAGGAAAACAGGTTGGAGGAATCCAATTGGATTCCTCAAAAATATATTATCTATTCGTTTATTTGTTGCATATATACTGTCATATAAGATGTGTTAGAAAATAAATAATTGGCTGTTTTGATGTTTGAATTTCACTAGGCCCAAAGGTTGATATTTAAAAATATCGCGGAAAGGGGTATCTGAAATTTAAAAGGGAAATTCTATTTTAGAAAAATAGAATTTGAATTTTTAAATAGATTTGAAATATAAACTTGTTTGAAAAATAAAAACAAGTAGTTCCTTTATAAACGAAGTTTATAAATAGTTCTGTTATAAACGAAGTTTATAAATAGTTCTTTTATAACGAAGTTATAAAGGAAGTGAAAAGAATTATCATTTGATAATTCAGAAATAAAAACACAAGTGTGAAATTGAAAAGGGAAATCTATTTTCAAAAAAATTGGAATATCGATTTCAAAAGGAATTGAAATCGAGATTTGTTTAAAGAATGAATAAAGAAAATTCAAATAGAAATTGAATATAGAAAATATAAAGGAATTCAAATATAGAATTCAAACAGATTGAAACAAGAATTTGAATATAGAATACAAATAGAAACAGACTTTGAGTATAGAATTTATAGAGTTAAAATGGAATTTGAAAATAAAATTCAAATAGAATTTGTATATAAAAAAAATAGAATTTGTATAAAGAATTTGAATAGAATTTGAATATACAGAAAATTGAATTCAAAGGAATTCAAATAGAATTTGAATTCAAAGGAATTCAAATGGATTTGAAGAAAGGGAGTTCAAATGAAATTCCTAAAGGAGTTTAAATATGTAATTTGAATAGAGAATTCGAATGGAATTTAAAATATGGAATTTGAATATAGGATTCAAATAGAAAATTCAAAGGGAATTTGAATATAGAAATTCAAATGGAGTTTGTATATAGAAATTCAAATGGAATTCAAATATAGAATTTGAGTATAAAAGGAATTTAAATATAGAATTTGGACGTAGAAATTCAAATGGGATTTGAATAAAGGAAATTCGAATATAGAAATTCGAATAGAATTTGAAAAAATAGAAGTGAATTGAAATTTGAATATAGAATTTCAAATAGAAGTGAAATAAATCGGAAATGCTATGTTGAATTGGGAGAAATTGATTTGATATATATTAAAAATATATCAGGATAGAGTTGGAATATTATATAAACGAAGTTTAAAAACGTTTATATATATAAATATAATTAAAACAAACTCGCCGCAGCGCTGCAGTTCGTAAATTGGCGTTTCGAACTTCAATTGAGTATACAGAACTCAATTGAAGTCGGAATTCTTTGAAATAAGTAACATCAGGACCGATTTGATAATAGTTTTCCAATGAAGGAGAAAAATCTGAATTTCGTCGTATAGATTTTGAGTTACGTCAAAATCAAATTTTCAGAAAAATAGCGCCATAACCATTTAAAAATCATAACGATTTATTTAATTTTATAAATGGATATTAAGCGAATAAAATCCGAATTTTGTTTTAGAAAATGTCAGATTTGAGTGGTGAACTATATGTGAACTCAAGTGGAGTAATGAATTGATTTTTGAAAACAGAAATCAGATTTCTGATTATTTAATAGAATTAACTAATTTTAATAATAATTAGTTAATGAGATTTTGAATTGATATTGGACTTTGAATATGTGAATTCGATTTGAAAATTTATATTCGAAATCGAAAAGGAAACTAGAATTGAAATTGAAATTCAATTTGGTTATGAGCAAGATAAATATTTTGTTTGAACATGTTATGTTCATACAAAGAAGTGAAATAGGCAAAATAGCTATTTGATGAATAAATGAGTGAAACTGAATTCAAACGATTGGATAGTGTTGAATTGAATTGAAAACAAGCGAGCATGTGTTAGACAGGTATGAGATGGAGTATATGAAGATTTTAATTTATGTGCCCAATAAAAAGGTACATGTTTAAATTCATATATGAGATTTTATGCGCCGTATCGGCAGGCCGCTTGGATTTTTCTTTTTCTTTT
>JASFAX010001830.1:0-48607 GCA_030737875.1 Allium sativum
AACCTTACCGAAGTAATCATTTGTTTTAATTTCCCAATCCCAACCTATTCATCCCATGAAGTAAAACCGATAATACTTCATATCTAACACCACAATGTTATCGATAAATTCAATTACCATTTCACATTCAAATCTAATTAAAGATTTAACTATCGCCTGGAGCAAAACTGGTGATACTCCATTCTCGATCATTTCAATCTAATTAAAGATTCATTAAAACTCCACTGGGTTTTAATCTTCCCAAAAATCAATATTAATGATTGTTTAACTTGGGAAATCATATCCGGTCTTTAACTGGGTTAAAGAGCCAATGTCATTTAAAACACAGCTCACTATAAACCCAAAATCACATCCCTCTACTTATCGGGTTAAAGAATAAGTGTTATTTAAAACCCCGTTCACGATAAACCCAAAAATCAATTCTCAATTCCAATTAAATACCATTTAATTGGTATACTTCATTAAATCTAAATAAAAAGATTTAATCTTTTTCTCAACTGGGTCTAAGAACAGTGTTAATGAAGACACCATTCACGACAAACCCAAATCCCATTTGATATTAAATACAAGGCTCTGAATAGAAAATATATCGGCTTATATTCAATATCAAATTCTACGACCAACAAATATCGTATTGGAAATAACGATATAAATATATCTTTCAAATTTCCATAACAATATCTGTATAATCACGAAATCCAACATCGAAATATTCCAAAGACAATTTCGATTCAAATCCATTCCAATTCAATTATTGGAAATTCTGGTTACTTTTAAAACCCCTTTCAAATTCAATTTATTTATTTCAAAAATAAATTGATTTTAGTTCTTGTTCAAAACTAGTTCATTTCGATAAAAATCTATTTTTATCTTTCCAAATATGGAGTTTTTCATCCTAATTCTTCCCAAATCATTTCTTATGATTTTACACAAATTATTACTATTTTTAATAATTTTATCAAGGCCCGTACAGTCGATTTCCATCAACGGCCATCGAGCTGCACTTACAGCGACCTTTTCCAAATTTGATTTGGACATAATTCCAAATCCAACCGTTAGATTTCTAATCTCTAATATTCGTTAGAAAGCTCTTTTCGATACGAACCCAACAGTTCCGGTTTGTGGAGAATCCGACGGTCGGATCTCCCGTAATGTCCATTCGAAGTCAATGGTCGAAATTCGCGAACTGCCGCGGCGCGTTCTATTCAGGCCATTATATATATATAATATATATATATATATATATATATATATTATATTTCGTCGATTTCCTTTTAAAATGTATTTTATAAATCGTTTTAAATTCGTTTTCAACACGATTTCAACTTCATATTCAATTTCAAATCAAAATTGAATATTCCATATCATCGATATATATATATAAATGATAATATTTTCAAAACGTTGTATTTTGAAATTACTTCCTTTTCTATATTCATTTTAAAAACGAATATAATCGATATAAATATCGTTCGTGTCAAAATGGCGCAAATCTAATCAACATGGCTTTGTATCTTTCAATAACTTCGTTATTATATTCAACAAATGAATATTTTTCTTCAACACATGAATTTTCTTTTATTCAACACATGAATATATATTTCATTCAACACATGAATTTATTCTATTAAACACATGAATTTTCTTTCTATTCAACAAATGAATTTTCTTTCTATTCAACACATGAATTTATATTTCATTCAACACATGAATTTATTCTATTCAACACATGAATTTTCTTTCTATTTAACACATGAATTTTCTTTCTATAATATTCCTTATTTTCCAAATTGGAATGAGGCCCAATCAATTACCATATAATGTTAATTATATGGATTCCCTACAACACATGTATATAATAGCAACGATAAATCATCAACCATCATCCAGAGTGCACCACACAACTGCATAAGCATTAAATATATATAATTAACGCTTACACATTCTGTCAACCCATCGATTGACATACAACTAAACAATCGGGATTAGTGTACGTCAAATATCATCCCAATACCCGTGTGGGGTTTCAAATCAACAAACCCAGATTCTTATTTGTGCAGTTGGGCGATGTGTAAAATTTATCGTCCCAATCAATATCAGTCAAATCGGTGTAGATAAACAAATCGTTCGATTTGTAAATGAATATTTATTTTATTTCAACACATGAATATATATTTGATTTCAACACATGAATATATATTTTATTTCAACACATGAATACATATTTGATTTCAACACATGAATACATATTTTATTTCAACACATGAATATATATTTTATTTCAACACATGAATATATATTTTATTTCAACACATGAATATATATTTTATTTCAACACATGAATATATATTTTATTTCAACACATGAATACGTATTTGATTTCAACACAAACAATCACACAAGTCGTCCATGGTCTGTGGACGACGGGGAGCAGTTTATATATGCAGTTATAAAATAAATAACTGAACAGAAAATTTTAGTGAGGAGTTGTCACCGATAAGCTAAACCAAACGCCACGACTCTTCTTATGTAGGAAATCTTCGTCGCGCTTCTAACGAGATCTGTTTCACGTAGTCGATATTAAAAACCACATTTTTAACCATCGATCTTTATAAATAAAAATCATATTTTTATTCTCTACATTATATAAAAAATCAAATTCTTACCTTCACTTCATATATATAAGAATCAAATTTTTATATTCTCTATTTTATAAAAATCCCATTCTTAAAACGAAGTTATTTAAATAAAAAATCATATTTTTATTTTCTCTCTAGTATAAAAATCATATTTTTATTATATCACCTCATGTATAAAAATTAGTGAATATTAGGCACACATCCCTAAAACGAAACTTAATTAGGCTCACATCCGGTCTAACTTTTCATGTAAATTAGGTCCCTATTTTTTGAAAATTCATTAAAAAAATATTAAAAAATCACGTAAATTCATAATTAAATAAAACATGTTCACGCCAAAAAAATCAGGTGGAAAATCAATCAACAAACACGTCAAAATCAAAAAATACACAAAACAGCGAAAAATGCAGTAAAATGCATGAAAGCATGCACATATTTCAAATAGTTGCATACATGTATGCATCTATTTCAATTCCGCATCATACAGCAGAATATATGCATACATGTATGCAGATTTTCTGAAATACATGCATGATTTCATGCATCTATTCGGTTTCTGTATGGAATGCACGCATGCTTGCATATGTGCATACGAGTATGCAGTTATGCAGAAAATATGCATTCAAGTATGCACATATTGTCACGCCTTCGGCTTTCAACACATTACTGCATACATGTATGCAGCTATTCTTAATAACAGCATACTTGTATGCAATTATTCAGCAGGCTTGCGGATTTTATTTGCATGTGTATTTAAAAAGTTGCATACATGTATGCAACTATCAGCAATAGTTGCATACATGTATGCAACTTTTTTTTTTGATTTGCGTGGACTCCTGGGATTATTTCCAGATTTTAGATTTTTTTTTTTATGCATGAGCGCATTTTTTTTTGGCCAGAAATTGAAAAAGGCGAAGGGGACATGAGGAGCAGGCGAATGGACCAAAATTTTTGGGCGGCATGTGATTTTAGGGACCGGAAACGTATGGAAAAGTATGGGTGGACGTAGCTTTAATTTAAAACTTAAATAAGGACGTGAGAAAAAAGTACCCTAAAAATTATATTTTTAGATCATCATTTCCTATGTAAAAATTATATTTTTAAAACGATGTTTATATTATAAAAATCATATTTTTATTATCTCTATAATATAAAAATCATATTTTTATTTCAAATCTTATATAGAATAAAAACCATATTTTTATTTGAAATCTTAACACATAAAAATCAGATTTTTATTTCATGTCCTAATATTAAAATTATTACTTTCATAAATAAATTTGCTAATTACCTCGATTAGCCTCTTAAACCCGCCATTAGGCTTAAACAGTCTTCATCTTCCTCGTTCGATCCCCAAAAATTTGCCGAGCCATCCTTCGAAGATCAGCGCTTCTAACCGCGAGCAACTTCAGGTCAAGGTGGAGCCGGTTGACTGCGACTTTAGGGTTAGAGGACCGTTCGCAGGTGAGAGGGAGGGAGACTTTGCCTGACGCGACGACTGTAGCGTGCGATGGCGGCTGCGATGGTGGGTCTCGCGGATTCCGGGGCGAACGGTGGTGGGACTGTGGGGCTCGCGATTTACAGAGGAGGGGGGGAGGAGAAAGGCGACGGGGTTGAGCTGATGGCCGGCGGTGGATGGGGACCAACGCGGTGGAGGATCGATCGCCTGATCGATTTAGGGATTGCGATTCTTTTTTTTTCTTTCTTTAATTGGTTTGCACGATGAAGATGGGGGTGTGTTTGACCGGGTCATGGGGAGATAAATGGGAGGGGGAATTTTTTTTATATATATTATTTTATTAATTTTAATTCCCAAAATATGTGCTTTCACATACGAACTCAAAACCGGACCCAACGACTGTCGCCCCTAGCTAATTACCCCCATTCCGAACACAATAGGATATGTCCCGTTAGCCAATTCGACTGCTACTATCAGTTTTCATCAAGATCAAAATATAACTCTATATATTTTTTTTTTGAAGCAAAAGGTAGTGAATCAACTGATTCACGCCTTCATATAATATATATCATCATACTAACTAGTACATCATACATACATCATACATACATCGAGCATACATCGTGTATTTACATCATACATACATGACAGCCAACAAAATAAACACTACAGCCATACTACACCCCAAAAAGATAATATAGGATAAAGGCTTTATCATACAGCCATACAGCATTACAACATGAACATAAAAAGCAGCTACCTAAGAGATCCAGCCATATCGAGTATGATTCACCAGCCTCCAATGCGTCTCCTGCATGCACGCTCATGGACACGTGCAGCTATGGTATCCACGAAGCGAATTTCTCTGATATCTCCTGTCCATGTGAAAACATATTTAAGAATGGTAAATATAGTTTTATTTGGCGACCTCATCTTGCATTTGAATTTTCTAGAGTTACGCTCATGCCACAAAATCCAGGTAAAAGCAAAATTTAACAAAGCAAAAGTATGTCGAGGGGGTGTGTTATCAAGCATAGGAAAAGTATTCTGCCAGAAGTGTAGTTGATCAATGATGAAGTCTCGCCAACCCAGATCCAACTCCAAAAAAACCAAGCATTTCGTCCATACATAAAAAGCAAAGTCGCAGTTACAAAAAAGATGCACATAATCTTCCTCCCTTTCTTCACAGAAGACACAGCCTTCAGCCACATCAACACCTTTCCTGCGCAAGCTACATGCAGTATTTAACCGTCCATGCATTAAGATCCACATATGTAGTTTAACTTTCAGCGGTACTTTCTTGAAACTCCACATAGTTTCAAATCCAAGCCACCTTCTTGAAACTCCACATAACTCTATATATTGAATTTTATACGTACATTTCAATTTACCGGGACCACATACGGACTCTAAAAATTCCAGAAAAATTATTTTTAGTTTCATATTGATGATACGGTCCTAACGAAACTAATTTCGTCAAATTCTGAGACCGTTTGAAAAATGACCATTTTCCAGTCGATCGAAATTGACTGAAACTGTTAAAACACGTTTAACTTCGCCACGCTCACATATTGATTCAAAAAATTATGAATTTTGAAACCTAGCAATAATTTGACATCCCGGATCCAACAAAAGTGGTTTCGTCGAGAACGAAGGTCATTTGCAAAATTTCCATTTTTAAGGGCCTTATATATATTAAAATATATATAAATTCCACAGCGACTTTTCTGAATTTTAAACTGGACATATCTTACACTCTATAAAGTGAAATATTAGTTTCTTACATCTTTCAGAATGATATGATCAAACAGATTTAAATATTTCTTGTTTCGTTCAATTCTGATTTATATTGAATCCTGTATATTCATTTGAAATTTGAAATCGAATTTTAGAACTGCCGCGCCATTTCAGGCTCGTTTTATAATTTAAATAAATTTATTCATTTTAACTTCATCGAAAATAAATTTTCCGTCGTTATTATTTAAAATAATTCATTTTAAATATTCAAAATTCATTAAAATTGCCAAAATACAAATTTTAAATTGGCTCAGATTTCCGGGTTATTACAATCTCCCCCACTTAAAACTTTTCGTCCCCGAAAAGGAATGAAGCCGAAAGTTGTTTAACTAATCAACTCAACTTTCATTATTTTCATCACGGCTTAAGTTCTTCAATTTTTCAGTTTCTAAGAACTTTTCAAATTCTTCAAAAATTTGGCTAACACCCTAAATTTTCGAAAAATTTCTCCATAACCTCCCCTGCACCGGGAGCTTTGGGATATTTCAAATAGCCTCCCATGGCCCTCACCAATCCAAAAAGAAAAAGAAAAAGCCAAGCGGCTAGCCAATCAGCTCATAAAATCATCCAAACCCAAGAAATACAATAAACATGTACCTATTTGTCGGGCATACAATTTTATTCCTCTTCTCTAGCCTGCTTACTATGACCTGTTCAATGTAAGTACATGTATATGCATGCAAATGCGACTAATTTTCAATACAACTCACTATTTGATCAATTTGGCTAAATGGTTCAAATTTTAATTAATCAACAAATAATCAAACAACACAATCAGCAATCAATTAGTTGATTAGCTTTTCAAATTCTTAACTTTGATACATAGTCCAAAAATCTGATTTTTGATGCCAAATCACAACAATAGGCCCTATCTAGCTTTGGTTCTCACACCAGTCAATTGGAAATGTATAGAAATCCCACTTTCGAAACACGAACACAAATACTGATGCCGTACGTCATCAGTAGAATCATGCCCGGGCGACTAGGGTGTGATTCTATATCTATCCAGTATATTAAAACTTCGAATATATATGGATCAGATGTATATGCAAAATCTTTATATACTTGATTGTCCAAATCAATATAAAATAAATAATCAAAAACGAATAATTGATTTAATTTTTCAAAACAAAAATTGTTTTCATTTCAAAAATATACTCTTCACACTCGTTCTAGGATACTACTGATCCCATCTCTAACGAGTCATTCTTATTGGATATTACTAATCCAATCACTGATGAATTCTTTCGTATGGTTCTAACGTGTCCTGTTCTCGAGCTTTGTAAACTAAAGCTCTGATACCACATGTGAAGACCCGTAACTTCCCCGGTAAGGAAAGCCCGGATACTTTGAGGACAAGCCACATCGGATCGCAAACAGAAGAACATTTCATTGTTAATTACAACAATTCATCAGAATACAAGAATATACAGAGTATAAATAAATATTACACATTCGATAAATATCAGAGATTACAATACATTACATTGCAGCGGAAAATAATACAAAGCACAACTGAAGGAGATATACGGATACAGAGCTTTCCGGATATCATTCCAGCTGTAAATCAGGATCCTGTGAATATAAATCTGCAAAACCAAAACTACTAGCTGCCCGTGCGGAAAATAAGGGCACCCAGAGTTTAGGTTAATAAATAAACTCCAGGTCAGTCATGTGACTGGTGTGAGAACTAAAACAGTTATTAATCTTTATTTTAAAGTTAGGTAAATCAAGGGACTACGCCGTATAACACGGAACGGGTTTCCTCCCAAGAACACCAGTGCATAAAACAAAAACGCAATGCTAAATAAAGAACAATGAAGCTATTATAAGACTCAGGTCCCATCACACAATGCAACGCAAACCGGAGGATAGGGTTTTTACCTTATAATAGCCAAGAATGCTTGGTACGTGAAATTTCACGTTTTATTATTACTATAAGTGTATAGTATCAAAACAATTTCAATCATAAGTATCAATCATAGACGGCATAAGTGCCCCATACCACTATGTCGCCATATATAAGTATACAATCAAAACAGCAAAGTCACGTATTGGAAGTTGGATTTCCATCTGTGAACCGAGGCAAAAGATAGTCCTCACCGATTCGAGACTCTCTAGCCCGAGCCTTAGGACCCAGACATAGGTGAGCCCTTGGATCGTCAGGGCCGGTCCACCGATGTGGATTAAAATGCCTGAACACTGCGTTTCCCCACCATTTGGGGCGTAAATGAGCCAAATGACTCCATCGGCTCCACACAGTCACCGATATATCCGAGGCGCCTCGCAACAACAACAACCACATAGGTGAAAATAATATAAACGTCAGGGCTGGTAGGTCACTGACACCACCCTAGCTAGAAGGAAACGCATGCCCTCCCTGATGTCCTCTCCCGTTTCTGGTTCACAACCGGGGTGTGAGGCTCTCGAATCAATGTTACACAAAGCTATGTCACACAGGCGGTGCTTTGATCATCAACCACAAGACTTTGCTTTTCAACAGAAGCCTTGATCAATTGCCACTTAGGCATGCCACACAGGCAATTCACTCCATGCGATTGATATCCATCAATAAATAACCCTTAAGCTCGTACGTCTCAGAGAAGGGCGTTAAGCAAGAGAATAAATTCTCCGCCGCCAAACAGATATATATATTTAATAGAAATCAATCACACAGAATAAAATCCAATGTCAGACACACAGTCCATTTACAAGTTCGTTCTGGGTCTGAACGAAACCGGAGGCACCTTGTACCTCGCATATCCATCGATCTCCAAGTACGTCTGGACGATCACCAACTGATTCCCTCCTCTTGGGTGTACAGCCCAATCAAGATCATCAGTAATCACCCAAACGATGTGAAGACCTCCGGTCTTCAACCACCGTCTTCATCCTCGACACCACGTCGAATCAGTTATTCAGAATGGGATAAACCCGGTCTTTCTGAATAACTCGCGTATATAATAAACAAGTGTTACACAAACACAACATACGCCTCATTCCAATTCAGAATATTCCTTTATTCAAATATTCTCATACTTTGGGAAAGGTTCCCATTAATTTTATCAAAGATAAATTCTTTAAATTTATTCTTTAATCTTCCTTTGAATATCAATTCAAAATAAATTATGGTTTATCCACACTAGTCGGGATTAACGAACATTACCGAAGTAATCATTTGTTTTAATTTCCCAATCCCAACCTATTCATCCCATGAAGTAAAACTGGTAATACTTCATATCTAACACCACGGTGTTATCGGTAAATTCAATTACCATTTCACATTCAAATCTAATTAAAGATTTAACTATCGCCTGGAGCAAAACTGGTGATACTCCATTCTCGATCATTTCAATCTAATTAAAGATTCATTAAAACTCCACTAGGTTTTAATCATCCCAAAAATCAATATTTATGATTGTTTAACTTGGGAAATCATATCCGGTCTTTAACTGGGTTAAAGAACCAATGTCATTTAAAACACAGTTCACTATAAACCCAAAATCACATCCCTCTACTTATCGGGTTAAAGAACAAGTGTTATTTAAAACCCCGTTCACGATAAACCCAAAAATCAATTCAAATTCAATTCCAATTAAATACCATTTAATTGGTATACTTCATTAAATCTAAATAAAAAGATTTAATCTTTTTCTCAACTGGGTTTAAGAACAGTGTTAATGAAGACACCATTCACGACAAACCCAAATCCCATTTGATATTAAATACAAGGCTCTGAATAAAAAATATATCGGCTTATATTCAATATCAAATTCTACGACCAACAAATATCGTATTGGAAATAACGATATAAATATATCTTTCAAATTTCCATAACAATATATGTATAATCACGAAATCCAACATCGAAATATTCCAAAGACAATTTCGATTCAAATCCATTCCAATTCAATTATTGGAAATTCTGGTTACTTTTAAAACCCCTTTCAAATTCAATTTATTTATTTCAAAAATAAATTGATTTTAATTCTAGTTCAAAACTAGTTCATTTCGATAAAAATCTATTTTTATCTTTCCAAATATGGAGTTTTTCATCCCAATTCTTCCCAAATCATTTCTTATGATTTTACACAAATTATTACTATTTTTAATAATTTTATCAAGGCCTGTACTGTCGATTTCCATCAACAGCCATCGAACTGCACTTACAACGACCTTTTCCAAATTTGATTTGGACATAATTCCAAATCCAACCGTTAGATTTCAAATCTCTAACATTCGTTAAAAAGCTCTTTTCGATACGAACCCAAAGGTTCCAGTTTGAGGAGAATCCGACGGTCGGATCTCCCGTAATGTCCATTCGAAGTCAATGGTCGAAATTCGCGAACTGTCGCGGCGCGGCGCGTTCTATTCAGGCCATTATATATATATATATATATATATATATATATATATATTATATATATTATATATATTTCGTCGATTTCCTTTCAAAACGTATTTTATAAATCGTTTTAAATTCGTTTTCAAAACGATTTCAACTTCATATTCAATTTTAAATCAAAATTGAATATTCCATATCATCGATATATATATATATATAAATGATAATATTTTCAAAACGTTGTATTTTGAAATTACTTCCTTTTCTATATTCATTTTAAAAACGAATATAATCGATATAAATATCGTTCACGTCAAAATGGCGCAAATCTAATCAGCACGGCTTTATATCTTTAAATAACTTCGTTATTCTATTCAACAAATGAATATTTTTCTTCAACACATGAATTTTCTTTTATTCAACACATGAATATATATTTCATTCAACACATGAATTTATTTTATTCAACACATGAATTTTCTTTCTATCCAACACATGAATTTTCTTTCTATTCAACACATGAATTTATATTTCATTCAACACGTGAATTTATTCTATTCAACACATGAATTTTCTTTCTATTCAACACATGAATTTTCTTTCTATAATATTCCTTATTTTCCAAATTGGAATGAGGCCCAATCAATTACCATATAACGTTAATTATATGGATTCCCTACAACACATGTATATAATGGCAACGATAAATCATCAATCATCATCAAGAGTGCACCACACAACTGCATAAGCAATAAATATATATAATTAACGCTTACAAAGTCTGTCAACCCATCGATTGACATACAACTAAACAATCGGGATTAGTGTACGTCAAATATCATCCTAATACCTGTGTGGGGTTTCAAATCAACAAACACAGATTTTTATTTGTGCAGTTGGGCGATGTGTAAAATTTATCGTCCCAATCAATATCAGTCAAATCGGTGTACATAAACAAATCGTTCGATTTGTAAATGAATATTTATTTTATTTCAACACATGAATATATATTTGATTTCAACACATGAATATATATTTTATTTCAACACATGAATACATATTTGATTTCAACACATGAATGCATATTTGAGTTCAACACATGAATATATATTTTATTTCAGCACATGAATATATATTTTATTTCAGCACATGAATATATATTTTATTTCAACACATGTATATATATTTTATTTCAACACATGAATATATATTTTATTTCAACACATGAATATATATTTTATTTCAACACATGAATACATATTTTATTTCAACACATGAATATATATTTTATTTCAACACATGAATATATATTTTATTTCAACACATGAATATATATTTGATTTCAACACATGAATATATATTTTATTTCAACACATGAATACATATTTGATTTCAACACAAACAATCACACAAGTCATCCATGGTCTGTGGACGACGGGGAGCAGTTTATATACGCAGTTATAAAATAAATAACTGAACAGAAAATTTTAGTGAGGAGTTCTCACCAATAAGCTAAACCAAACGCCACGACTCTTCTTATGTAGGAAATCTTCGCCGCGCTTCTAACGAGATCTGTTTCACGTAGTTGATATTAAAAACCACATATTTAACCATCGATCTTTATAAATAAAAATCATATTTTTATTCTCTACATTATATAAAAAATCAAATTTTTACCTTCACTTCATATATATAAAAATCAAATTTTTATATTCTCCATTTTATAAAAATCCCATTCTTAAAACGAAGTTATTTAAATAAAAATCATATTTTTATTTTCTCTCTAATATAAAAATCATATTTTTATTATATCACCTCATGTATAAAAATTATATTTTTAGATCATCATTTCCTATGTAAAAATTATATTTTTAAATTGAAGGTTATATTATAAAAATCATATTTTTATTATCTCTATAATATAAAAATCATATGTTTATTTCAAATATTATATAGATCAAAAACCATATTTTTATTTAAAATCTTAACACATAAAAATCAGATTTTTATTTCATTTCCTAATATAAAAATTATTACTTTCATAAATAAATTTGCTAATTACCTCGATTAGCCTCTTGAACCCGCCATTAGGCTTAAACAGTCTTCATCTTCCTCGTTCGATCCCCGGAAATTTGCCGAGCCATCCTTCGAAGATCCGCATTTCTAACCGCGAGCAACTTCAGGTCGAGGTAGAGCCAGTTGACTGCGACTTTAGGGTTAGAGGACCGTTCGCAGGTGAGAGGGAGGGAGACTTCGCTTGGAGCGGCGACTGTAGCATGCGATGGCGGCTGCGATGGTGGGTCTCGCAGATTCCGGGGCGAACGGTGGTGGGACTGTGGGGCTCGCGATTTACAGAGGAGGGGGGAGGAGAAAGGCGATGGGGTTGAGCTGATGGCCGGCGGTGGATGGGGGCCGACGCGGTGGAGGATCGATCGCCTGATCGATTTGGGGAATGTGGTTCTTTTTTTTTTCTTTAATTGGTTTGCACGATGAAGAGGGGGGGGGGGGGGGTGTTTGACCGGGTCATGGGGAGATAAATGGGAGGGGGAATTTTTTTTATATATATTATTTTATTAATTTTAATTCCCAAAATATGTGCTTTCACATACGAACTCAAAACCGGACCCAACGACTGTCGCCCCTAGCTAGTTACCCCCATTCTGAACCAATGGGATATGTCCCGTTAGCCAATTCGACTGTTACGATCAGTTTTCGTCAAGATCAAAATATAACTCTATATATTGAATTTTATACGTACATTTCAATTTACCGCGACCACATACAGACTCTAAAAATTCCAGAAAAAATATTTCTAGCTTCGTATTGACGATACGGTCCTAACGAAACTAATTTTGTCAAATTCTGAGACCGTTTGAAAAATAGCCATTTTCCACTCGATCGAAATTGACTGAAACTGTTAAAACACATTTAACTTTGCCACGCTCACATTTTGATTCAGAAAATTATGAATTTTGAAACCTAGCAATAATTTGACATCCCGGATCCAACAAAAGTGGTTTCGTCGAAAACGAAGGTCGTTTGCAAAATTTCCATTTTAAGGGCCTTTATATATATATATTAAAATATATACAAATTCCACAGCGACTTTTCTGAATTTTAAACTAGACATATCTTACACTCTATAAAGTGAAATCTCTGTTTCTTACATCCTTCAGAAAGATATGATCAAACAGATTCAAATATTTCTTGTTTCGTTCAATTCTGATTTATATTGAATCCTGTATATTCATTTGAAATTTGAAATCGAATTTTCGAACTGTCGCGCCATTTCAGGCTCGTTTTATAATTAAAATAAATTTATTCGTTTTAACTTCATTGAAAATAAATTTTCCGTCGTTATTATTTAAAATAATTCATTTTAAATATTCAAAATTCATTAAAATTGCCAAAATAAAATTTTTAAATTGACTCAGATTTCCGGGTTATTACATTTCGTGAGTCCAATCCCAATAATTTTCAAAATTTTCCAACTAAACAAAATTTTCAAAATCATATAAATGATCGAAATTGCGATTTCAATTCAAATTTCAATAATTTCGATTATGGGCCGCATCCACATCAAAATAGCTTTGAATCTCAGTATGGCTTTAATCCACATCAATATGGGGTTGTAAACCAAAATTTTCAATTTTTTTGCCCATATCAACATCTTGAAAATAACCAAAGTTGCAATTTTCCCTTGGATTTTAACAATTTTGGTTACGAACATAATATTTATAATCAAAATGATTCCCAATATCATTGTGACTTTTCTGAAAATTCAAACAACCACCACATTGGAAATAATATTGATCGTGAAAGTGATGTAGACTATAATTTTGAGAATCAAGAAATCCAAAATGAGAAATCTCAAATCAACGATTCTGAAGAATATCATCTTAACATTCTTAGAGAGAGGGAAGAAAGGAAAGATAGATAGCTTGATGAAAAAGATAGACAGCTTGATGAACTTCTTTGTTTTTTGACTTCTTTTAAAGAACAACTCGAACAACAAAATCAAATTCAAACATGCGATGAGTTAGAAAATTATCCATTCTTTACTGAAAGTGAAATTTTTTAGACAACAACTTTGGAAATTGTGAATAACGATTTAAATGAAGTTGTTCAAAATTCAACGAATGATTTGGACTTCAACTCTTTTCAGGAAAAATATTTAAGATTAGATTTTGATCTTTCTCTTTCAGGCTGCGAGAAACTTGAAATTTTAGAAATTGAACAAAATAAAAGTGTTGAATTTTTCAAAAACTCAAAATTAGAGAAGGATTTTAATGAACATGAACTTTTTGGTTGCATGAGGATGAATTGTCATATGAGCAAGAAGTAGATTCAAGTCACGAGTTCGAAAATTTTAACTTTGAGAAAACTTCAAACGAACTTGAAATTGTTAGTGTCGAAAATACGTTGTCAATTAATAAGATTGATAAATGTGATCACATAGTCTTGAACAACACTCAAAATTTAAATTTCACGATTGCAACTGAGTTTATATACGATCACAAATTTTTGGACAATTACACTGATAAATTTGTGGAACACATGAATTATTTTTGGAATGTTAGCTTGGTTGAAAAACTTCATGTTAGGATGACCTTGGATATTTATCTATTGGACTATAAGTCTAGGTATAAAGATGAGATGGTTTTCAAAAACCTTTGCTTATTAGAAAACATGCCTAGACATAGTGGGAATGGGATTCATTGGGCCATATCCAAGTGTGGGTGAAAAAGTTGGTGGCATTCTTTGCATCACATGCATCGCAAACACATATATCATTATACATATGATCCATTCTTACATATAGTTAAATTGCATTTTGTTTTACAAATCATTTTACATTTAATCCACCTTTGGGTTTTACCTTTCACATTTAGGAAACATGGTTACAGTGTGGACAATGTTTAGTTCTAGTGTGGGGGAAGTCTGCATTACATCCTTTTATTTTTCTTTAAATTTTTTCTTTCTTTTCATATAGGACCATCATGCATTTTAGATCGTAGTAACATGTCAATTTTTTTTTCCGAATATACGACACATTTTAGTTTGATATAACAAAATAAGTTAACGATTGTTAATCAGTTGATAGTATTTTTTTTCTCAACTAAGATCAAATAAGAAATATAATGAAAATTTGAATTTTGAGGGATAATTGTGTAACCGGTACATAGGGAGATTCTTAGGTGATGGCCATGAAGTCTATTCTAAATTGTAGTCTTTGTTTAATAAGTGGAGGACTTAAAAGACTTATATTGGCTTTTCGAATCTTTAAAACTAAGTTTTGTTAAGCTGAATTCATGTAATCTCCCTTGTTCTTATATTTTCAATAATAATAAAAATAGTAGTAATCCAAGGGTATCCAACATTGCTTGTATATCTAGCGTTGGCGTGCGAACCCACCAAGCTCTATCCGAAATGTTGTTGACAAAGTCAGCGTTGGTATATCTTAGTCTCATTTTATGAGTTGGACACCTAAGGATTATCGACATATTGTTGACAAAGTCAGCGTCGGTCTGCACAATTCGCCAAGCTCTGTCCCAACTCTCCGTCATTCCGCAAGACTGTATGGGTGGTATACCTTGGTATTTTTAGTTAGGTGTATGTAATTAATCGTAAATTTCAATTTTTATAGAGATGGAGATTAAGCGATGATGCCCAAACACTTCTTGACCTTATTGATTTAACTAGCCATACACGCGGAAATAATAATACCATTTTACAAACTGTGTCAAGCAAACTTAGAATCTATTTCATGGCTGCATTATGTTATCGATGGAACCAACTGGCCAAACTAGAGTTTAACATTGAAAACTTGAATTATATTGAAAATTTGTGACAAGTTGAGGTATTTAAAGTACAATCAACTGATTAGAAATTGTTAACTTAATTTGTTGTACCACTTTCCTGAAACAAGTCATGTTTTCATTTTTCGTTTTTATTTGCATATATCCATTGAATATATGTAGTTGCATCAGAACCATATCATACTGCATTTGGATTTTGTGGGTAGTATTCGCTGAAAACCCTCACAAGACACCACTCGTCCTACTAGTGACACCTAGAGGTTTAACGGCTTGTTGCATATGCTCAATGCAATCGTGTTACCTATGAAAGTGTGGCCTATCTAGTGTAGTTTTTCATTTTATGTTTTACTCAAGGACAAGTAAAAGATAAGTGCGGGGTGATTAACATAGAAATGTGTTTATTTTATGCTCTTATATCTTATCTTTTGTATATAAATAAATATTACTTGGGTATTGTTTTGTTACTTTTACAGATATTCCAACCCAGCCCGCATGCAACCAGAAAAGTAGAGAAATGGAGATCAGATTGCTATATATTTACATTTTGAAGAATTGTAGATGAAGATCCCACATCTAGTTGCTGTTGGACAAGAAAATGATTGATAAAAAGGCCATGCACATCTCAAATCAAGGGAGGCTTGTCAAAGAACCAAGAGGAAAAAAAGAAAGGCCAAAAATTTAATAGATTTAACTAAGGCCCATTTGAGATTCTCATTGTAAACCAATTAGTGATGTAATGGCTAGGCCCATTTGTAATTAGGGTTAGGGTTTGGTTATCTATCCTATAAATACCCTTGTAATATCATTGTAGCCACCATCCTATTTTCTATCTTCTTTTCTGTTAACAAAGTCCTTCTTCTTTTTATTTTCTGCAATTTTTTTTATTTTCTTAGAAATTAGTGTTGTCTATCCAATTAGATTTGGTAGAACACTATTTGTCTTTTTCATTTATTTTTCATTAGTGATTAACCGTCTGATTAGATTCAGCGGTAATCCTAATTTTAATTCCTGTTTGTTATTTCAATTTCTGCAGTTTTAATTTCTGTTCTTTTTATTGCGTTCTTAGGTCATATTGGATTGAATATAGATTTGATTAGATTCAGATCTGTACTCAATTCAATAATAGTTTAATTGCAGTTTCAATTTCGTTTTCTTTCAAAACCAACCTCGAAGATTTTGTCTAACTCGCCCAAGAAATTAAATAAATAATTTGATTTTAATCTACCTCCCTGTGTTCGACCTGTATGCTACACACTTGTGCGCTTGCAGAATTTAATTTAAAAATTGCGCTTTTCTAGTTCATAGGAAAGCGTCGATCAAGTTTTTGGCACCGTTGCCAGGGAGGTAACGATTAAATTTTATTATTTATTTAATTTTTGATTCGTGTTAGTTTTTATTTTTGTTTTCTTGTATATATATAAAAGAAAATTCTTGATTGGTTTGATTTGGTATTATTCAATAATACTATAATCTCCCTAACAAGAGGAAAAAAATATACTTGCCAAATTTGCTTGATTTTATTGCCCATTTCGTCTAATTCCCTTTTTTTTTCAAATCCTCTCCTTTTTATTAATTCAATAAAAAAAACTTTTTCCTTTTTTTTGTGTTCTCTTCTCTGCCTCTTTTTCTTTCAGTTCTTTTCCTTTTCCATCTGTTCTTTCCCCTTTCTACAAACTCTTTCTTTTTACAAAACCCAAAAAAAAAAATCTTTCCAATTTTCTTTTGAATTTGTTTCCCCTTTTTTCTCTGGATTTCCGTTCCTTTAGCCTCACTTTCTTATATCCAAACCTTTTTTTTGCCGAATCCCTTCCTTCACAGGCAACTTACGCAAACTCCATTGCTGAACACACAAGCCATCTTCAAAATACAGACCAGACCCCCACCCATACTCATCACGTCCTCAACCACTTGAAGCAACAATCAAATACTACCACGCAATCTTCTGACCAAACAATTCTCACCACAGTTCCTACTTCTTCCAGCACCCCAATTCATAAAAAAAAAACAATCAAAGTAGTGCCATCCACGTTCTCAATCATCCAGAGTCTACCCCTTGTACCACACCTCAACGAAAATCTCCAATCCCATAACTTCCGCAACCTCAACGCAGCACCGAACCATCCAGACTCCACAACAATCATCCACCGTTACAACAACCGCCCTATACTTCTGTATAACCATCGCAACTCCATATCATCACAGTTCTCACGCAGATCACCGCAAAACAATCCTCTTCCCAGATCCACGCTCATCTACCAGTTCATACCCATCTTCTACAGAGCCTCCACCGTCAATTGCATCATCCTCTGACCAGATTCCACCGCCCTCTACCACAGTCAATTAACAACCAAGCATCACCAAAACCATCCCCTTCAGACCTTCCTTTTCACGCCCCTACTCCACACAAATACCCCCACACAAATCTCCCACATCAACCCAGCGATCATCTCACCTCCTACAGTGAACCGCATCCTAATTCGAGAACTCCATCCTCAACCCTTAATCAGAACCAGAGACCAAAAAAAAACCCACATCGATTCAACCTCAACTCAATTCGAAACCCAATCACATACCCCCGAAATCGAACCAGAGGTCTGAAATCGAAGAGGATATTTTTCCTTCTTGCCATTTTTCTGTTTTGGCTCTCGTGATTTATTTCCGAGTTTAATGTTGTATATCTGGGAAGCAAGGATTTTGAACTGAACAAAAGATTTTATTCTTGAGGTTCTGAATTCGGTTTAGGGTTGAGTAGTGCTTGTTCTGTTGGTCTCAGGGTTAAGTGCGTGATACTTAAGTGTTTATGTTCTTAGGTGACTTGCGTGAATACTGATTGTTGGACCAAGCTTGAATTAGTTTGTTACTTTAGTTTTGAGATATACTTTTTTTTATTAGTTAGTGAGTGGTGTTTGTTTATTTCTTTCTTTTTGGTTCGATTTATTTCTTTCCATAAAAAAAAGGAAGACCAAAGAAAGAATTCAAAATCAAAATCACAAATCAAGGCGAAGAAAAAGATTTCAAGAAAAGCGAATAAGAATTCAAAGGTTGACGGATCTGCAAACAGTTGATTTGAATTGTCAGCGCTTTTCAATCGTCCTGGGCAGTTATACACCACTGTAAAATTTTCTTAACTCTATAGGTGTTGCAGCTGCTTGAAAAATATAGAAATTGCTTGTAAAAATCTTCTGCAGGGGCAGCGGCTTGCTATGTACAATTTTTAATTTCTGCAATTATTCTGGCTGATTGTTGTAAGTTGAAATTTCCATAAATATTGTCATCATTCTCATCATTTCTCAACAATAAAATCTGATTACATATTTCAAAATAATATAATTGAAAAGTGGTGTTTTGTGAAGTTGACTGTCTCGTATAATTGGATCGCGAATATATAGTAGTTCAATTTATTGAACTATTAGCAAAAGAGGTTGCATACTACCCGTAAAACATTGGTCGTATCCCTTAGTATTTATACTATACGTGAACGACCATAAGACCCTCTTCCCCCTTCTAATTGAGTCAGTTAATTAATAGAGCGCAACTGAGTATTTTATACTATTTTGAAGTGAGAATAATTTCTGCCATGCCGTGACTTCTTTAAAATGTCTGATTCAAAAAAATCATTGAGAGATATGTGGGATAATAATCGGAGTAGACGTCCTCTTGAAGAGTATGATTTTGAATTACAACTCATGAAGCAAGATTTTCCAAAATTTCGCGAGCCAAATGTCAATAATTTTCAAAATTTTCAAAATGACCAACATTTTCAAAGTTATGATCGAAATGGCGACTTCAATTCAAATTTCAATAATTTCGATTATGGGCCCCATCCTTATCAAAATAACTTTGAATCAGAATATACCTTTGATCAACATCAATACGGGGTTGGAAACCAATTCGAAAATAATTTTGGATATGAAAATGATTTTCAAGTCGATCAAAAATTTCAAAATAACAACCCATATCCACATCTTGAATATGACCAAAATTGCAGTTTTCCCTCGAATTTCGACAGTTTTGGTTATGAACTTAATTTTCAAAATCAAAATGATTTCCAATATCATTTTTCTGAAAATTCAAACAACCACCACATTGGAAATAATATTGATTGTGAAATTGATGTGGACTATAATTTTGAGAATCAAGAAATCCAAAATGAGAGCTCTCAAATCAACGATTCTGAAGAATATCATCTTAACATTCTTAGAGAGAGGGTAGAAAAGAAAGATAGACAGCTTGATGAACTTCTTTCTTTAATGACATCTTTTAAAGACCAACTCGAGCAACAAAATCAAATTAAAACATGCGATGAATCAGGAAATAATCCATTCTTTACTGATAGTGAAAAGTTTCAAATAAAAAATTTGGAAATTGAGAATAACGATCTAAATGAAGTTGTTCACAATTCAGTAAATGATTTGGACTTCTATTCTTTTCATGAAAAAGATTTAAACTCAGATTTTGATCTTCCTCTTTCAAGCTGCGAAAAACTTGAAATTCTAGAAATTGAACAGAATAAAAATGTTGAATTTTTCAATAAAAATTTGGAGAAGGATTTTAATGAACATGAATTTCTTGGATTGTATGAAGATGAGTTGCCAAATGAGGAAGAAGTAGATTCACATCACGAGTTCGAAAATTTTAACTTTGAGAAAATTTCAAACGAACTTGAAATTGTCAGTGTCGAAAATACGTTGTCAGTTAATGATGAGAAATGTGATCACATAGTCTTGAACAACACTCAGATTTCAAATTTAACTGAGTTTATATACGATCACAAATTTTTGAATAATTACACTGATAAATTTGTTGAACACATGAATTACTTTTGGAATATTGGCCTGATTGAAAAACTTCATGTTAGGACGACCCTGAACATTCATTTACTGGACTATAAATCTAGGTATAAAGATGAGATGGTTTTAAAAAACTTTTGCTTGTTAGAAAACATGCCTAGACATAGTGGGAATGGGATTCATTGGGCTAGAACCAAGTGTGGGGGAAAACGTTGGTGGCATTCTTTTCATCGCATGCATCGCAAACACATATATCATCGTACATATGATTTTCATTCACATATAGTGCCTAAACATCATTTCATTTTACAAATAATTTTGCATTTCATTCACCTTTGGGTACGATCTTTCAAATTTAGGAAACGTTTACAGTGTGGACACTGTTTAGTTCTAGTGTGGGGGGAGTCTGCATTGCATTCTTTTGATTTTTCTTTAATTTTTCTTTCTTTCTTTTCATGTAGGACCATCATGCATTTAGATTGTAGTAACATGCCATTTTTTTATTTTTTTGAAAATACGTCTCATTTTAGATTTGATACAACGAAATAAGTTTACAACTTTTAGTCAGTTGATAGTATTTTTTTCTCTCAACTTAGATCGAATAAGAAATATAATGAAAAGTTTAATTTTGAGGGATAATAGTGTAACCGGTACATAGGGAGATTCGTAGGTGATGGCCATGAAATCTATTCTATATTGTAGTCTTTGTTTAAATAAGTGGAGGACTTAAAATACTTATATTGGCTTTTCGAATCTTTAAAACTAAGTTGTGTTAAGTTGAATTCGCGTAACTCTCTTTTGTGCTTATATTTTCAATAATAATAATAGTAATCCAAGGGTATCCAACATTGCTTGTATATCAAGCGTTGGTGTGCAAACCCGCCAAGCTCTATCCGACATGTTGTTGACAAAGTCAGCGTTGAAATATCTTGGTCTCATTTTATGAGATTGGACACCTAAGGATTACCGACACGTTGTTGACAAAGTCAAAGTCGGCCTGCACAATCCGCCAAGCTCTTTACCCACTCTCTGTTAGTCCGAGAGGCAGTGCATGGGTGGTAAACCTTGGTCTTCTAAGTTAGGTGTATGTACTTAATCATAAATTTTAAATTTTTATAGAATAAAGAATAAGCGATGATGTCCAAACACTTCTTGACCTTATTGATTTGATTAGCCATACATGAGAAAATAATAATACCACTTTGCAAACTGTGCCAAGCAAACTAAGAATCTATTTCATGGCTGCACTATGTTATCGACCGAACTAACTTGCCAAACTGGAATTTAACATTTGAAAACTTGATTTATATTGAAAATTTGTGATAAGTTGAGGTATCTAAAATAAAATCAACTGACTAGAAATTGTTAACTTAATTTGTTGTACCACTTTCCTGAAACAAGTCGTGTTGTCATTTTTGTTTTTTGTTTTCTTGTATATAACCATTGCATTCATGTAGTTACATTAGATCCACACATACTGCATTTGGATTTTGTGGGTAATATCCGCTGAAAACCCTCACGAGACACCACTCGTCCTACTAGGGACACCTAGAGGTTTAACGGCTTGTTGCATATGCTCAATGCAATCGTGTTTCCTACGAA
This sequence comes from Allium sativum, assembly GCA_030737875.1. Taxonomy (NCBI): domain Eukaryota; kingdom Viridiplantae; phylum Streptophyta; class Magnoliopsida; order Asparagales; family Amaryllidaceae; genus Allium; species Allium sativum. The sequence continues at coordinate 22,452 of JASFAX010001830.1, forward strand.
AGTGTGACCTATCTAGTTAGTTTTTAATTTTTGTTTTACTCGAGGATGAGTAAAAGATAAGTGTGGGGGTATCTGATTAACATAGAAATGTGTTTATTTTATGCTCTTATATCTTATCTTTTGTATATAAATAAATATTACTTGGGTATTGTTTTGTTACTTTTACAGATATTCCAACCCAGCCCGCATGCAACCAGAAAAGTAGAGAAATGGAGATCAGATTGCTATATATTTACATTTTGAAGAATTGTAGATGAAGATCCCACATCTAGTTGCTGTTGGACAAGAAAATGATTGATAAAAAGGCCATGCACATCTCAAATCAAGGGAGGCTTGTCAAAGAACCAAGAGGAAAAGAAGAAAGGCCAAAAATTTAATAGATTTAACTAAGGCCCATTTGAGATTCTCATTGTAAACCAATTAGTGATGTAATGGCTAGGCCCATTTGTAATTAGGGTTAGGGTTTGGCTATCTATCCTATAAATACCCTTGTAATATCATTGTAGCCACCATCCTATTTTCTATCTTCTTTTCCGTTAACAAAGTCCTTCTTCTTTTTATTTTCTGCATTTTTTTATTTTCTTAGCAATTAGTGTTGTCTATCCAATTAGATTTGGTAGAACACTATTTGTCTTTTTCATTTATTTTTCATTAGTGATTAACCGTCTGATTAGATTCAGCGGTAATCCTAATTTTAATTCCTGTTTGTTATTTCAATTTCTGCAGTTTTAATTTATGTTCTTTTTATTGCGTTCTTTGGTCATATTGGATTGAATATAGATTTGATTAGATTCAGATCTGTACTCAATTCAATAATAGTTTAATTGCAGTTTCAATTTCGTTTGATTTCAAAACCAACCTCGAAGATTTTGTCTAACTCGCCCAAGAAATTAAATAAATAATTTGATTTTAATCTAACTCCCTGTGTTCGACCTGTATGCTACACACCTGTGCGCTTGCAGAATTTAATTTAAAAATCGCGCTTTTCTAGTTCATAGGAAAGCGTCGATCACGGGGGTATTTGATTAAGATAGAAATGTGTCTATTTATGCTCTTATATCTTATCTTTTGTATATTAATAAATATTACTTGGGTATTATTTCGTCACTTTTATAGATATACCAATTAACCCACTAACAGTCAGAAAAATTGAAAATAGAGGTCAAATTGCCATGTATACATATTTGAAGACTTGCAGATGAAAATCTTACATCAAATTGCTTTTTGACAAGAAAATAACTGGTAGAAAGGCTATGTATATCACAAATCAATGAAGAATTATCAAGGAAGCAAGAGGAAAAGAAGAAAGGCCCAATTTCAATAGAATTAATTAAGGCCCATTTGTGACTGTATTAGGGTTTAGGTTGGCTATCTATCCTATAAATACCCTTGTAATCTCATTGTAAAGTTCATCCATGAATTGAGAGTTTTCTCTTGCTTTTTTTCTGCTATGCAATTTTTCTATTTTCTTAGCAATTAGTGTTGTCTACACAATTAGATTTGGTAGAGCACTATTTGTATTTTTCACTCATTTTCATTAGTGATTGACCATCTGATTAGATTCAGCGGTAATCCTAATTTTATTTCCTATTTTTTTTTTCTGCAATTTTAGTTTCTGTTCTTTTTATTGCTATTCGAGGTCATATTGGATTGAATGTAGATTTGATTAGATTCAGATCTGATTCAATTCAATAATAGTTTTAACTGCAATTTCAATTTTATTTGTTTTCAAAACCAACCTCCAAGCTTTGTCTAACTCACCCAAGAATTATATAAATAATTTAATTTAATTTACCCCCTGTGATTCGACCTCCATATTACACGATCTGTGCGCTTGCAGTTTGTTACAAAATTCGCGCTTTTCTAGTTCTTAGAAAGCGTCGATCAATACCTATGAACGCAAGATCCATGGCAAAAATGGATTGCGAAAATTGAGGTGATCTCCTCACGATGAAGCAGGCGCAACGGTTGTTTGGAGTGGCGACTGGATAGGGTTTTGATTTGGAGAAACAAAAATAGAAAAAACTTTGGGGCAAGATAACAGGAGAAGCAACGATTAGAAAACAGGGATTGAGGCGAATACGGAAGAAAAAAACTCGTGGAGCGAAACAAAATAATGCGGCGGATTATGAAAGATTTTTTATGGCTAAATCTATTTGCATCCCACGTTTTGCCTTTCACACCCCGCTGTTTAAACAAAAAACATTTCACCTCACTTTTTGCTTTTAACCCCTCAAAAGTTACCAAAACTACCCTACAATTTATATTTCCACAAACAGTTAACTGTATGTTAACAATGAAAAAAAATAAAAGATAGATCCAGAAACAACAAAACAGTAATCCATATTTATTTATTTTTATTCGTTTTGCAATCTTAAAAAAGTTGCATTTTAGTTCAATTTAAAAATAATTGAAATATATATTACACTAGAAATCATAAAATCAAACAATGTCAAGAGAAAAGTCATAAAAGAATAAATTTAAAGTAAAACATCATTTTCTTAGGGAAAAAATGTTATTTTTTTCATTAGAATCATTTGTTTTTCCAAAATATATTAATATCATTGTATTTTTTATAATTAAAGAAACAAAATGAAAAGGTAAATAAGATAACTTGAATAATATACAAGGATACATTTGTCATTTTATTTTACTTAGTTTTCAATGGGGTGGGAAAGGTAAAAATAGGGTGTTAATAGAATTTGCCTTTTTTATAGCATCTCTCTTATTTTCAAATAAATACATATCATTTATTGACTATTAATTATTTGTCATAATTTTTAGCTATCGCTTCTGAATTATTTAATCGTAATCTTTAATTATCAATTATTTACTGCTACATAATCAATATTAAATACTGAATATTAATTAAAAATTATTTAATAGTAATATTTAATGCTATAATTATTAGTCCTTAATTATATTTATTAATTATCTAATGTAATTAATAAATACTAACTGTAATTTACTAGTTCTTAATTATAATTTTGAACTAAATCTAGCAAATTAAATTTTTGCAACTTATTTATTCAAAATAATTTTTTATTTTAATGAAATTTCGCAATTATTAAATGCATATTACACAATTAAAAATAAATAATCAATTAATTATAAATTAGTTGAATTAAAAATCATGAATTAAATTACCTTGATTAAGTGCTCTTCTCAAATATCTTGTTCGTAGCTTCAGACTTATACTTCATTCACCCATCGTTCTTGCTTAAATATATATAACACACATGTTTAAAAAATCACGTTTATTTGATCCTTTCATATGGCAAAGATTCCCTCGAAAACTTTTACAAAGTAAATCAATTTGTACAGCAGTCAATTAGCTATTAATGATTAATTATTAAATATTAGTAAATAATAAATATTAGTGACATATGATTGATATAATATTATTAATGATTAATAAATACTGGTAGCATATGATTAATATAATAAATATTATTAGTAATGCAACATTATAATTAGTAATTGGTAACATATGACTAATATATATAATATTATTAATGATAAATTATTAAATATTAATAAATAATAAATATTAATTTTAAGAAAGCATATGATTATAAATTGTTTATTATTTAAAATTCATAGTAGGCATTCATTATAACGATTACAACGGGTATTTTTTGTTCATCGTAAAATTGGCACCTATTACAACAGTTATTTTTTGCTAGTTGTACAATTGACATCTATAACAACGGACATTTTGTGAACGTTGTAAAATTGAATCTATTACAACGGGCCAGGAATAACCATTGTAATAGAGTCCTATTACAACAGGCTTCCATCGCCCGTTGTAAAAAAGGCGTTATAGAGTGTCTATTACAACGGGCATTAATTGACCGTTGTAATAGTCATCTATTACAATGGGCAGCCTATGCCCGTTGTAAAAATGACGTTGTAATAGAGTGTTTTTGTTGCAGTGTATTTTGATAATTCAACTTCAAAATCATATATTTTGAACATACTCATATTACAATAATATTATAATGATTAAAATGATATTATTTTTCCAACTTCCATATTTTATTCCAAATCTTCCTGTCATTCGTTATAAAAATAAATAAGAAAATTTCGAAAAGAAACTTCTTTTAAAACATCACCTAGATAGCCAAAGTGAACTTCACTTTTAAAAGTTACTATTCATTTCAAATTGAAAACTTTGACAAGCCAAAATCGAATGAAAATTAATTCAAAATCATTTACTACAATTGCGGAAATTTATCGATATTTTATTATCATCGTGTCCATCCATAATCGGATGTCCACATCAAACTACGATTTTTAAGCTATTTTTGTATTATTAAAATATTCATTGAAAAAACATTTTTCTTGATGAAGACTTAACCAATGAACCAATAACCCTTTTTTTGTTCATTTATGCTTAATGGATATTATAACATCCAATCATCCATCAATACGCTTCCGATTCACACACAAAGTGCACTATACCATATAAGCCTTAAATTAAATAAATAACGCTTATACGGTTATGTCAATTCAACGGATTGACAGTCTACACACTTTGGATTAAGATCAGTGTTTATCTTCACCCCAATACCCGGCGTAGGGTTTTCAATACCATTACAAACAATCGTGACTTATCTACATACTTGGGAGATGTGTAAAAATATAATCCCAATACCCATGTGGAGTTTACATCAATATCCATGTAGCTTATCTACACACATGAGAGACATTTAGCGTACTGTCATATCAAGATCCATGTGGGGTTTGCATTACATTCATATACAATTAATAAACAATCGTTAATAAATTGCACATCCAAAACGATTTAAGTTCCAATAAATTTTCAATCAACACGGATTATAATACAGATATTGTGTACTCGATCAACATCACAAATAACAGATAAAAGTTACATTTTTATCACACTACTCATTGTTTAACATAACATAAAACTTGTGTAATCAATGTTAAACATTATTAAATATTTTTAATTAAAAAATTTCAGTTAATTAAATTTAGTCCCTATCTACGTGAGTTTTGGTTTCTCACCAACGGTTTCCACTCCACCAAACTTTAAATGGAAGGACTACGGGAACGCACACTTGAAATTGACACTTGTCTAGCTCCTACGCAACTTTCCGACAGCTTACGGGGCTTAAACAACATGCAAATATACTCACACTCACGACTATAGATCCAGAATTTTAAAGCAAAACGGGAGGGTTTAGGGCACAAAGGGGGACGGTTTGGAGCTGCGGGACCCACGGTGGCTGATGCAGGGGCTGAGGTGCAAAGGATGAGAGGTAGATGCGGGGTACGATGTGGAAGGAGGTGTAAAATCAGATCTTTAAGGACCTGAGTGCTAAAAGGAGGTGAAAATCGGTGTTTTCGGATTTTTAGAGGAGAGAGGGGCCCACGGTCAAGGAGGTGGGGGCTATAGGCAGCAGCACGGCTGCTGGGGGGTGCAGTGACTGGTCGGCGGCGATCAGGGGAGGCAGACGTGGGCGATGGAGGCCATGGGAGGAGAGAAAGCAAGGTGAAGGAGTAAAGAGAAAAATGAAACGGAAGAAGAATGAAAAGGAAAAGGGGAGAGGGTTTTTTTTGAAATTTTCTAGTCCATCTCGATGTAAGCTAAGGTGAGCGACATGGAGAAGAGGAACAAAAACACTTGAGGTTCTTGGATGCTCGACACCTCATTTCCCCATATTAGAAGTAAGTTTTGTTGATGCACGTTAATGTGTGCTAGCTCACCTTCACATCTTCTGCTCGCACAACCATATAGTAATTTCGTTTGTCACAAAATTTTGGATTCTAACTTTAAACATAATTCTGTTTGATTCTCTCACACACACGCTTGCTCCAAAAATTACGAAACTTGGAACCCCAACCATTATTCGATGCTACGGATTCGATAAATTTGGTTTTGTCGAAATCCGAGGTCATTGTTAGGGACTGCGGAATGGATCGTTAAGGCAAAGCAAACACTAGAGGGGGGTGAATAGTGTTTATAAGAATTTAAACAAATCTTAAAACTAAAGAGAATTATGGAATGAATCAAACACCACAAACACAATCACAGATACAGATTCAAACACAAATGCAAAATAAAAAGAAATAAAAAATGCAGCAAAGGAAAGAACACACCGGATTTCATACTGGTTCGGATTGCTCCTACGTCCAGTCCCGCACAACGTTGGATTGTGCAAAGTTTTATTACTATTTCCAATAGTCAAGTACACCCTCCATGATTTCATGGCTCAACAAGGAGACATCGACTCCTATTCCTTGATTTCATGGCTCAACAAGGACACACCAACTCCTATTCCTTGATTTCACGGCTACAAGGATACACCGATTCCTCTTTGACTTACAAACATGGTTTATTCAACCCAAGCAATTACAAAACAGCCCTATAAGTCTTCAATAGCACTTGATTCAGAGAGTAGAGAGTGTAGAGAGAAGAAGTTTGATCAAAACAAAATTGAATTCGACAGAGTATAAGCGTAAGAATCATAAAAATGATTAAGAATAATGGTGGAGTGAAAGAGGATGAAGTTAGAGAAGAAGAGATGATAAAAAATTCGGTTTTAACCTTTTTTAATAAAGTATGAAAGGTTGCAACGATTCTGAAGCGTTTCAAATAGTGAAAAGACACTTCCTTTCAAAATTGGAAAAAAATGACAGTTATATGTCGACATTGAGTTTTTGCTATGTCGACACACTCATGTGTATTTTTGATTTTGAAAGCATTTTTCAATGTTTTGATATAAAAATAATTCTGGAAATTCTTGAGTAAAATTCTAGTGTTGTAAATTAATATTATATGATAGAAAAACATATAAAAACATACATTTAAACTATATAAATATATTTATAAAATTATAAGGTTTTAAACTACATAAAGTATAAATATAAAGTATAGAAAATTTAAGTTTGAAAAACAAAGAAGAATAAAAATAGAAACAAATAGAAAAACAACATAGAGAGGATAGAAAAACAAAAATAGAGAGGATTGAGGATAGAATTGAAAATCAGAATTTGAAAATTAGAAATAGAATTTGAACCTGGAGTGCTATCTAGAGTCTTACAAAATCTAGACTCTATAACTATATTAATCTTGAACTCTTGAAATATTGGTTACTCATGAGTCTTGAAATTTCTCTGATCTTTGAATCTCTTATTATCTTTATAACTGTACAGTCTTCAGTAATATTTCCTGTATATAATTCCTGCATATATATATATTCTATACAAAAAGTGTTAGCATATATTTTATAATCAATGATAATTGAAATAAGGTTATTGCCATCAAAACTCCATTCTCCAACAATCTCCCCCTTTTTTATGATGACAACCTTAGTTTATAAAATATCATACCTGTATACCTGTTTGATGATGTTCCTCTTATACTCCCCCTGTCTATAAGTTTCCTATAAACTATTCCTATATTTTATAATTCCTCCCCCTTTGGCATTATTAAAAAGAAATTTTAAAGATACTCCCCTTAAATTATATAACTCTAGAATAAAAGTAATATTCCTATAAATACTCCCCCTAAATTGTATAATTCTCTGAATAGAACATAAGTAACTATCCATAATAAAAATACTCCCCCTTAATTGATATTTATGTTTTAGAAGGTTATAACTATATAAACCATTAATGACAATTTTATTAAACAATCACATGTACATATACATGGATTTATACATATACAACTTATCATAAGAACGTAATAAAACGAAATCTAGAAAACCCTTAAACATTTAATTATTGGACAATGGGAGATTTGTGAATTGGACAATTAGGATAACGGAGACAGAATTCTCCATTCTTTTCAATCACATTCCCATTTTCGTCAAATAGAACTTCTCTTACGCACTCAACATTATCATCTTCGTCCGTAACCGCTAGTTGGGTCTCTTGTTGTTCTTCCTCCTCCATCATTTCTTCTTCCTCTTCTTCCATCGGTTGATTATCATCATTGATGATAACTGGGTTAGTTTCGTTATCCATTATAAACTTTAAGATACTTCTTATTACTTTTCCTTGTCTGTTTTTCTCTTGACTTAGTCTAATTTGAAGTACTTGCGTCTCAGCCACCATTTGCAGTAAATACTCCATTTTTTCTTCGATTTTGATCACTCTAGAAAGCGTAGATCTTTGAAATGGACCCTCGGATGGTCCAACGTATGAATCGAAGTTGTTTTGAGTATTTGGATTAGTGGAAGCCAATGTAATTTTTAATTTAGAGTTTTTACAGAGAAGAAGAATGAAAATGAAGAAGAAAAGTCGAAATAAAAGATTTATATAGTTGAAATAACTAACTTTTGGTGGGAATTAATTTAAAAAAATGCAGTTATATATCGACATAGCAGAAACTTTATGTCGACATAGTATTGTTTTAAGTTTCATTATTTTAATTCCTTTTTTATTTATACCATTATTTAATTATTCTAATCCACTTAATGAACATATACCTAATTCTCTCCTAAATTTAGTGAATGTTGCTTCATTTATTGGTTTGGTTAATATATCAGCTATTTGTTTATCTGTTTCTATAAATTCAAGTGAAATATTTTCTTTACTTACATTATCTCTTAGAAAATGATGTCGCACATCAATATGTTTAGTTCTCGAATGATGAGTAGGGTTTTTAGAAATATTTATAGCACTTGCATTATCGTAGTATGTAGGTGATTTATTTATACTTAAACCAAAATCGTTTAAAGTTTGTTCCATATAAATTTCTTGTGAACACGCCAAAGCAGCAGATATATTTTCTGCTTCAGTTATTGATAAAGATACGGTAGTTTGTTTTTTACTAAACCAAGATACAAGGGAATGTCCTAGGAAGTGACTTGTTCCACTAGTAATTTTACGATCGGATTTACATCCCACGTAGTCAGCGTCACAGTAGGAAATTAGATCGAATGAATCATGTTTAGGACAAAATAATCCAAAATCTAATGTATGCTTTACATATCTTAGAAATGAGTTTCCTTAGGTTGTGGTTGATATCTTGCACAGAGACATACACTATGCATTATATCTGGTCTACTAGCGGTTATATATAATAATGATCCTATCATTCCTCTATATAGTTTTTGATTAACGTCTTTTGATGTATCATCTTTACTTAAAGCAATATTAGTTGCCATAGGTGTTGGTCTACCATTTGTTGTTGTTAAATTTTACTTATTAATTAAATCTTTCGCATATTTTTCTTGATTAATAAATATTCCATTCTTTAGTTGTCGAATTTGTAGACCTAAAAAGAATGATAATTCTCCCATATGGCTCATTTCAAATTCTTTGGTCATAATATCTGAAAATTCTTTTATTCATTTTTTTATTTGCTGACCCAAAGATTATGTCTTCAACATATATTTGTACTAATTATATATCTTTGTTATTTTTCTTGATTAACAACGTATTATCTAATTTTCCTATTTCAAAGTTTGATTGTAATAAAAAATTTCGTAATCTATCATACCAAGCTCTTGGAGCCTGTTTTAATCCTTATAACGCTTTCTTCAGTTTATATACATGATCTGATAATTTTTCATCTTCAAATAGGGGTGGTTGCTCTACATATACGTCTTCTTTGACAAATCCATTTAGAAATGCACTTTTGACATCCATTTGATATAATTTGAAATTATTATAGTTTGCAAAAGCTAGTAAAATTCTAATAGCCTCTAGTCTTGCTATAGGGGCAAAAGTTTCATCGTAATCTATTACTTCTTCTTGAGTATAACCTTGTGCAACTAGTCGTGCCTTATTTCTTACTACCTCACCGTGTTCATTGAATTTATTTTTATATACCCATTTGGTTCCTATTATTGTTTTATCCTCTAGTCTAGGAACACGTTCCCATACTTCATTCCTAGTAAACTGATTCAATTCTTCTTGCATAGCAAGTATCCATGAATTACCGGGAGAAGCTTCCTTTGGATTTTTGGGTTCGATAGTTGATACAAATGCATTACTACTCAAATTATTTAATTGAATACGATTTCTAACAACGGATTCAATATCCCTTAAGATATTTTCTACCGGATGGTCTCTATGTAATTAATTCTTTTATTTGGTTGGTTCTCCTCATTATTTACTTCATTAATTTCATCCTCATAATCGTTTTCATAGTTTTGAGTTATAATTTTATAGTTTTCATCGAAAGATATATTTGATGTTTCTTCTATGGTGTTGGTTCGAGTATTAATACCTCTATAAGCCTTGCTTCTTTCTGAATATCCAATAAAAATTGCTTTATGTGATTTTGAATCAAATTTGTCTAAATTAACCTTTGTATTAAGTATAAAACATTTACTTCCAAATATTTTAAAGTATGATACTTTTGGTTTCTTGTTATATAAAAGTTCATAAGGAGTTTTATGAGTCAAAGGTCTAATTGAAATTCTATTAATAATATAACAAGCTGTTTATACTGCCTCAGTCCAAAAATTCCTTGGTAAATTACTATCGGATAACATAGTTCTTGCACATTCTTGTATCGTTCTATTTTTATGTTAAACTACTCCGTTTTGTTGAGGAGTTCTTGGAATCGAAAATTTGTGGGTTATTCCCTTTTTATTATAATATTTTTTTCAAAACTCTCATTTTCTAATTCTCCACCATGATCGCTACGTATTATTTTAATTTTTAGTGATAATAAATTTTAAACCCTTTTAGAAAAAGTTTTAAATTGAACGAAAGCATCACTTTTATTTTTAAGAAACAAAGTCCAAGTGTATCTAGAAAAATCGTCAACTATTACATACACATATCTGTTATGATTTATTGATTGAATTTGAGATAGACCAAATAAATCCATGTGTATTAACTCTAATGGTTTTAAAGTAGTAATTTCTTCTTTTGATTTAAACGAACTCTTCTTTAATTTTCTGAATTGACAATCATCACATAAGTTATTAACTTTGAATTTCATTTTGGGTAATCCTCTAACTAAATCTAATTTAGAAACTCTAGAAATATGTTTGAAATTTATATGACCGAATCTCTTATGCCTATCTAGGGATCACTTGTATTGACTATACGACATAAATTATCGTTTGAAATTTTCATACTTAATATATAAATATTTTTCTTTCTATCTCCTTTGAATATAACTTTTGAATTCCTATCTTCTATGAAACGTTTATTCTTTTCAAATTTTATTTTATATCCTTTATCGCAAAGTTGACTTATACTTAGTAAATTGTGTTTTAAATTCCTAACTAATAAAACATCAGAAATAGTAGGAGTTTCAGAATTACCGACATTGCTGATTCTAATGATATATCCTTTAGAATTATCTCTGAAGTTTACCAATCCACCATCTTCATATTTAAGATTATTGAGTAGTTCTGGATTTCCAGTCATATGTCTCAAACAGCCATATCCAATATCCATTTGTCCTTTTTCATTTCCACCAATTTCTTTATAGAATTTGAATTTTTAATAGCCATGTAACACACCAATTTATGATTTGAATTTCCCATAGCCACCTTTTCAGAATTTGAATTGCCAATAGCCACTTTACCCATCTTTTCAACTTTTGAATTTTCGAAAGTCATAGAACTCATCCTTTTCTGTATTGAACAAAATTTCAGTAGATCATTTGCTTCTTTAACATTAATATATGCAGACTCTTTTAATATTGATGCAATGCATGAATTGACACTAATAATATCAGAGATTCCAAAATTTGCCATTTTACCAAAATTTCAAAAATCAGATTATGATCTTTTTGAAATACCATGCTCTGATACCAATTGTTAGGGACTGCGGAATGGATCGTTAAGGCAAAGAAAACACTAGAAGGAGGGTGAATAGTTTTTGTAAGAATTTAAACAAATCTTAAAACTAAAGAGAATTATGGAACGAATCAAACACCACAAACACAATCACATATACATATTCAAACACAAATGCAAAATAAAAAGAAACAAAAAATACAGAAAAGGAAAGAATACACTGGATTTTATGTTGGTTCGGATTACTTCTATGTCCAGTCCCATACAATGTTGGATTGTGCAAAATTTTATTACTATTTCAAATAGTCAAATACACCCTTCTTGATTTCACGGCTCAACAAGGAGACACCGACTCCTATTCCTTGATTTCACGTCTCAACAAAGACACACTGACTCCTGTTCCTTGATTTCACGTCTCAACAAAGACACACTGACTCCTGTTCCTTGATTTCACGGCTACAAGGATACACCGATTCATCTTTGACTTACAAACAAGGTTTATTCAACCCAAGCAATTACAAAACAACCCTATAACTCTTCAATAGCACTTGATTCAGAGAGTAGAGAGTGTAGAGAGAAGACATTTGATCAAAACAGAATTGAATTCGGCAGCGTATAAGTGTAAGAATCGTAAAAATGATTAAGAATAATGGTGGAGTGAAAGAGGATGAAGTTAGAGAAGAAGAGATGATAAAAAATTCGGTTTTAACCTCTTTTTATAGAGTATGAAAGGTTGCAACGGTTCTGAAGCGTTTCAAATAGTGAAAAGACACTTCCTTTCAAAATCAGAAAAAATGACAGATATATGTCGACATTGAGTTTTTGCTATGTCAACATACTCATGTGTATTTTTGATTTTTAAAGCATTTTTGTAACGATACGGATTTCGCTCGAACTTAAGCGATCGCTAAATCGACCAAGACCGCTCAAAACCTAGATACACTAATTCTGGGCATACAACACATCAGAACAAATAACATAAGATTTTTATAAATATCATGATAATGTTACATCAGAGTACAAAATATCATAGTACATCGAAAATAATAATACAGCAGAAGACTATCAATGCCTGGACACAGCTTTAAGCTTCAATTAAGAATCTTGCTTATATATCTGCAAAATAAACTACTCAACTGCCCGTGTGGAAAATAAGGGCACTCGAGTTTGCAAGGGAAAAACAAACTACAGGTCAGTCATGGGACTGGTGTAAGAAACTCTACATTTAAAATTAACTTATATAAATGATAAGGCAAATCACAGGACCACGCCGCTAACACGGAATGGGTTTACCCCCATGAATGCCAGTGTATAAACAATATCAATAATAGAGATATGGATCTACTATGCATCAATCAACATGCAATATTCCCGTCTACCCATTTAGATTGATCACCACACTTAGATTTTCCAAATCTAATTCAATTTACATAAATTATTCCTTTGGACTTTATTTCTCGATTTCTATTTCAAATCATTTGAAATACATATCTAACTTTTATATCAAAGTAGATTTCACTTCGAGATCTCAAATCAAAATCTTTGGAAATATGAATTCCAAATCATCACAATGCATAAAACAAGTATGCAACCATATATCGGGAATCTTCCCTCAAACAAGGCTGTACGCGCCTCTCCAACTCGATATATATATATATATATATATATATATATATATATAAGTAACACCCCACCTCCGCCAATGCCACTCTTGCAAGCACACTAGCTTTGGAGGGGCGTTAAACAAGGTAAACATGCATGCAGATATCACAAGACAGAACATATAAGTAAAAACAGAGTAAATAAAGCAGCGGATAAAACTAACATTTCAAAACCATAGTCAAGTTACATCAAAGTACTTGGTCATTATTTTCCACAAAACATAGTCTAGAAACATCAACTGAAAACTGGAAAGAAAATCATAAAGTAACTATCCCCAAGGTAGAATAAAGCCATAGCGAGCTCAAGTACAAACCGTACGTGAGCTATCCAGAAAAGCAGCTAAAGATCCAAGCTAGGTACCAGTGTTCCCACCCTGTAAACCTAGGGGGGGAAACGGAAGAAAAGAGGCAAAAGAAAACGGGTCAGTCAAAAAGACTGGTAAGTCCTACCTACTATTAGTATAAAAACTAATAAAGTTAACTGGACATGAAAAGCAGAGATGAAACATAGGGTGATAACTGTCATAGCGAAAAGTTAACCAGATAGATCAAGTGTGGCATTGCATATACAAGGTTAAGTTGCACCAAGTGTGTACTAGTATTCCGATCCATGTCAAGTATAAACAAGAAATGATCCCTTGGCCCAAAGCTGGCCCAATATCATGAGGTGACCTAAATCAAGGTCCAACTACTCAGTCTAGTCGATCGGCTCCCTAAAGCCTAACTCGTCAAGTGTCGGTGTCATACGGCCCAATCACGAAGTGTAGTCAAACTATGCTAGGTCCACCCTAGGGTGTATCAAGCCCTAGGGTGCCAACCACGGACACAAATCAAGCACGCACAGTCTAAGCCTACTAGTGCCCGTGTCTGCTTTTTCAACTCCGGACTATGTGCACGACCATAGTCCGCCTGAACCTACACCGGCGCACCTACTCAGCCGTCGTTTTGGTCGCTTACATGTCAGCCCAGTAATCGTGCCCCACCCTAGCCTAGTCCCTAGGGTATCATGATACCATCAAGAGGGTTACTGGTGAAAAAGACCACGTAACTAGGGTTTCTCACGGGTTAAACGTGGTTAACCCTACCCAATCAAGTTGGTTAAGTGTACCCAAGGTTCATGACTTAACCCTATCAACCCATCGTGTTTAATTGGTTAAGTATTCAAGTGGTCCATGACTTAACCCTATCATGTGGCATTAATTAATTTAATGCACCCAACCTCTCACATTAGACCTTGTTGTGGTTACTAGTTAAGCCGGGCGGGTCCGGGTAGCTTTACACCACAACTTAGTCTAACCTCGGGTTTCACGTGCGACATGACCAACTACTCACATTGGGTCCTATTGCTTGTAGCCACTAGTTAAGCCGGTCGGTTCCGGGTAGATTTATGCTACAAACTCAACCCAACCTCGAGTTGGCCATTCTCATGTTTTCTAGAAGTCATGTCCAAGTTCATGTTCATGTTTCAAGCATAATCACATGTCATATTTCATGTCATCTTTTCAAGTCATGTTTTTATGTCATCTTAGTTTACCCATAACGTAACCCCATCGCATGTAAGTTCGCATAAACGCAAATAGATCTCAAAGAGGGAACTTAGAAGCATGACATAATTAATAAGGTTTGGCCACAAGTTAAACATGGTGGCATATGAGGCAAATGTGTTCATAAACTTGCATACTACATTATAGGCCTCAAAACATGCATGATGTCAACTTTAGCAAAATAGATGAAACATGGTCATAAATAACATGGGATGATAGCAAGTGATTCGCATATAACATCATATGCAAGCTAACATAAGGGTTATGAGAGTTTCTATGTTGCTTCTATGCAACATTTCAAACCAAAGCTCATAGCTTTTTATGCACAAAGTCAAGGTAGTAGCTTTACAAACATGCATAGAATAAGTCTATGCATAACATCAAAGCTCATAGCTTTCTATGCACAAAGTCAAGCTGATAGCTTTACAAACATGCATAGAATAAATCTTATGCATAACATGATAGAATCAAAGCACAAATCATACTTAGGCCCAAACTCAAACTTGCAACATGTCATATTTAACTTCATAGTTAGAATCTAAGAGTAGAATAGGGCTTACAATGCTATGAAGACTTATAAAATAAAATAAGATTGAGACGAAGCCACTAGCAACTCTAAAAACCCCAAATGAATACAAGCTCCAAGAAGCTCCTTTGATCATATGAAGAAAGATCCTCGTTTTAATGAAGAAAGATTGAACTTTGGCCTTGAATCAAGCTTTGAAACTCTCAAACAAGCTTAGGAACTCTCATATGAATGAAGATGGAGGTTATGACAAGAGGGTGGAGGCCATGATTAAACATTTTGGCATAGTTTAGTTGTAGGATTGATTTATGATGATTTAGGCTAGGTATTAGGGTCTTTTTATAGATGATTAGGTTAGTTTAGACCATAGGATTAACCCTAATTCAGATCTGGGCCATCAATTCACATCACTAGCCTCCAAACATGTCTTGAGAAACAAGTCAGGTGCACCCAGGCCAGACTGGCCGACCACCCAAGTCGACAGGGGTGTCGACTGGGCAGTCTACACAGCCTGGGGTGTGTCGACTTGGGGAGTGGCAGGATCTTTTCCTGCCTACTGTAACGACAACGGATTTCGCCCGAACCTAATCGATCGCTAAACCGACCAAGACCGTTCGAATCCCACATACGCTAACTTTGGGTATACAACACATCAGAACAAATAACAGAAGACTTCAATAAACATCATAATAATGTTACATCAGAGTACAGAATATCAGAGTATATCGAAAATAATACACAGCGGAAGATAAATTTACATAAATGTAATACAATGCACATCGGAAATATAAACTACACAACGGAAGACTGTAAATGCCTGGACACAGCTTAAAGCTTCAATCCAGAATCTTGCTCAATACATCTGCAAAATAAAACTACTCGGCTGCCCGTGTGGAAAATAGGGGCACCCGAGTTCGCAAGGGAAAAGCAAACTACATGTCAGTCATGGGACTGGTGTGAGAAACTCTAACAGTTATAATTAACTTATTTGATAATATGGTATATCACGGGACCACGCCGCTAACGCGGAACGGGTTTACCCCCATGAATACCAGTGTATAAACAACAATCAATATAGATATATGGATCTACTATGCATCAATCAACATGCAATATCCCAATCTACCCACTTAGATTAATCACTACACTTAGATTTTCTAAATCCAATTTAATTTACAGAAATCATTCCTTTGGATTTTATTCCCGATTTCTTATTTCAAATCATTTGAAATACATATCTAACTTTCTATATCAAAGTAGATTTCACTTCGGGATCTCAAATCAAATCGTCTGGAAATATGAATTCCAAAACATAACAAATGCATACAAACAAGTATGCAACCAAATATCGTGCTTCCCATCGACAAGGCAAAGGGTACACACCTCGCAACTCGATATATAAATGTGCACCTACCCCCACATAGGAGTAGGCTACACCGACGATGCACCTCCCACACATGGAGAGCATACACCGCCCTCTCACCCATACTTTTAGTCTCAGGGTTACCCGAATCTTTAGCCACATACTAAATCATTTCATATCCCGAAGTAGGGAAAATCATTTCACAACATAATAATCACAAGTACTTTCAAAATATAGTACTTCACACATATGATCAGTCACTATTAATCACATAACCTTTGAGCTCGTACGTCTCAAAGAAGGGTGTTAAGCAAGAGAATAAATTCTCCGCCACCAAACAGATACATCATCAATAGCAACTAATCGAATATGCGATGAACCACAATGTAACATATAATACATTTCTAAATCACTTTAGAAATCATCGGGTTTTGGGCCTCGAAATCCTTTTTGTTTTATAAAACATTTTTATAAAACATTCCCTGTCCAAAATCGGGAATACATTTCTTTTCACTTAAGAAAAATATCATTTCCCAATCATTCATTAAATTTGAAATGAACACAACATCGCTAAACATCTTATCGTCAAATCGTGAAGTGTTTCACAAGGCGTTAGCACACAGATATTTTCAACCCAACCCAATGCTAAATGTAAAAGCATATTTTGCTCATAAACTGGTCGAGCCCAATCCAAACAATCAATCAATCAAATTTGACATTAAATATAAGGTTTTGAATAGAGATAGTATCGACTTATATTCAACATCAAATCCTGAAAACCAACAGATATCATATCGGGAATAACGATATCGATATCTTCCAAATTCCCATCACGATCTCTGTATAATCACGGAATCCAATATCAAAAATATCCAAAGATAATTTCAATTCAAATCCAATCCAATTTATTTATTTATAACCATTGGATTATTTTTCTAGTTAATAACTAGTTCGTTTCGATAAAAATATATTTTTATCTTTTTAAATATGGGATTTTTCATCCCAATTCTTCACAAATCATTTCTTATGATTTTACACAAATCATCGATATTTTTAATAATTTTATCAAGGCCCATACAGTCGATTTCCATCAACGGTCATCGAACTGCACTTACAGCGACCTTTTCCAAATTTGATTTGGACATAATTCCAAATCCAACTGTTAGATTTCAAATTTCTCATATTCATTAGAAAGCTTCTTTCGATACGAACCCAACGGTTCTGATTTCAGGAGAATCAGACGGTCGGATCTCCCGTAATGTCCGTTTGAAATAAATGGTCGAAATTCACGAACTGCCGCGTCGCGGCGCTTTCTATTCAGGCCATTATGTTATATATATAATATATATAATATTTTTCGTCGATTTCCTTTTAAAACGTATTTTATAAATCGTTTTAAATTCGTTTTCAAAACGATTTCAACTTCATATTCAAATTCAAATCCAAATTGAATCTTTTCTTATAAATTCGTTTTAAATTCATTTCAATTCAATTCAAATTTCAAATTCAATTCAATTCGAATTCCTTTTCTATTCTATTCAATTCAAATTCATTTTCTATTCAGTTCAATTCGAATTCATTTTCTATTCAGTTCAATTCGAATTCATTTTCTATTCAAATGTTTCTTTTTCAAATATTTCTATTCAAATATTTCTATTTCAAATTTCACATATTTATATTTCAAATATTTCTATTCAGTTGTTTCTTTTTCAAATATTTCTATTCAAATATTTCTATTTCAAATATTGAATGAAGCCCAATCAATTACTATATAATGTTAATTATATGGGTTTTCTGCAACACATGTATACAATAACAACGATGAATAATCAACCATCATCCAAAGTGCATTCTACACTGTATAAGCATTGAATATAAATATTTAGCGCTCATAACAGTCTGTCAATCAATCGATCGACATACAACTAAACAATCAGGATTAGTGTACGTCAAATATCATCCCAATACCCGTGTGGGGTTTCAAACAATCAAACACAGATTTTATTTGTGCAGTTGGGCGATGTGTAAAATTTATCGTCCCAATCAATATCGGTCAAATGTGTGTATATAAACAAATCGTCCGATTTGTTTATTTTTATTTCATTTCATATACACGTTAAAAATTCTATTTTTAACTATAAAATATTTTCAACTATAAAATATTTTGTTTCAACTATATAAATGTTTTATTTCATTTCACATCACATCACACAATCAACTACACATCAAAATCAAACAAACAAGCATACAAGCCGTCCATGGTCTGTGGACGACGGGTGTCGGGTGCTGCTAAGCACCGTCTGCATTCTAGTATATAATTATAACTAGAAAAGTAAATTCAAAGTGAGAAGTTCTCACCTTGGGGTTCATTCCACTTGTTTTATTTCCGAATTTCAAACCAGTTTGGATTTGCCCGAATTTCCAACTTCATTTTCACGCTGTTCATATTAAAAATCACATTTTTAATATGATGTCTATATATTTAAAGATCGCTATATCTATATAAAAGATCATATTTTTATTCTGGAAAAACAATGTATATTTCTATATTTGAAAGAAACATCGCTATTTTATTTTTAAAACATCGCTAATTTCTATTTTGAAAACAAAGCATATTTCTATTTTGAAGACATAGCAAATTTCTATTTTGAAAACAAATGTATATTTCTATTTTGAAGACATACCAAATTTCTATTTTGAAAACAAATGTATATTTCTATTTTGAAGACATAGCAAATTACTATTTTGAAAACAAATGTATATTTCTATTTTGAAGACATAGCAAATTTCTATTTTGAAAACAAATGTATATTTCTATTTTGAAGACATAGCAAATTTCTATTTTGATATAATTCATATGCTAATTTTATTTATGGAAACCATATGCTAATTTTATTTTTATAAAACATTGTTATTTTTATTTTTATGTACATATATATATATATATTTACAATATATATTTATATTACAATCTCATACACAACTTCATATAATTTAATTACACCATATATCACTAATTACTGTCATTAAGGGTTAATTACCCTTCCACTTTGCACGTTCTGCTCCAGGTTGTTCCAAAGAAATCGAACCCATCTCGCTCAAGAAGAAGCCGCTTGTTGTGTCCACCACTGTCCGTCGGAACCCAATCGGCCACCTCCCTCTTGCTCGTCATCGAAGCCTCTACCCACGGCCAGAACAACTTCCAACTCGGTGGACCCTCCCTCCCACGAAATCAGTTCGAACTCGCGAAGTTTGGTGCGTGATTTATCAGAAATCACGAAATGAAAATCGATCAAGTTCGTATGAATTTGTAGTGCTTGGAGAGTACTTTGATTTTGTTGTGGAGGTTTGGATTAATTCGTATTGATTTGGAAGATTTTTGGGCTCGAAATATCGAGCAATATCCGCCATCGACTTCGGCTGGAGGCGCGTTTAGGAAGGGTTGACCGCATTGAACACTTTGACTTAGGGTTTTAGGAGATTGAAGGGGTTATATAATATATTTATATTATATTTAATAATTTCCCAAATTGTTGACTTTTCATCCGAACGCGAAATCAAACCCAACGACTGTCGCCCCTAGCTAATTACCCCCATTCCGAACACAATGAGATATGTTTCGTAGGCTGATTCGATCGTTACGATCAGTTTCCGTTGAATTTAAAATATAAATCTTTATATATTCAATTCTAACGCGCATTTCAATTTACCGGGGCCACACACTACCTCGAAAAATTTCAGAAAAATATTTTCTAGCTTCGTATTGATGATACGGTCCTAACAAAACTAGTTTCGTCGAATTCTGAGGCCGTTTGTAAAATGGCCATTTTTCAGTCGATTAAAATCAACTAAAACTGGTCAAACGCGTTTTCCTTTGCCACGCTCACATATTGATTCGAAAAATTATGAAATTTGAAAACTAGCAATAACTTTACATCACGGACCCAACAAAAGTGGTTTCGTCGAAATCCGAGGTCGTTTGCAAAATTCCCATTTTTAAGGGCCTGAATTCCATAGCGACTATTCAGAATTTTCATTTGGACATATCTTTTGATTCCCGCTATGAAATTTCAATCTTTCGGATTCGTTGGAAAGATATTCTCAAATAGATCCTATTATTTTTGGTTTCACTAAAATCCGGTTCGTTTTGCACCTGGTACATTCAATTGAAGTTTGAAATCGAATTATCGAACTACCGCGCCATTTTCAATTCTATTTATAATTATAAATAAATATTTATATTCTAACGACGATCTATATAATATACGTTCGAATTTCTATTCAAAATAAATTTTCGTCGATATCATTTAAAATAATCTATTTTAAATGTTCAAAATTCGCTAAAATTGCCAAAATAAAATTTTTAAACTGGCTCGCATTTCCGGGTTATTACAATCTCCCCCACTTAAAACTTTTCGTCCCCGAAAAGGAACAAAGTCGAAAGTGGTTTGATTAATCAACTCTACGTTCGATCTGGCTTCCATTCTCCAACTTTTCAGTTTCTGAGAATTTTCAAATTCTTCAAAAATTTGGCTAACACCCTAAATTTTCGAAAAATTTCGCCATAACCACCCCTGCACCGGGAGCCACGGGAAAATCCCGAAATTGCCATATAGGCCTTCTGATCTCAAAAAGAAAAAGAAAAAGCCAAGCGGCTAGCCAATTGGCTCATAAAATCATCATCACCCAAACAAAACAGTAAATTATAGTAAATACGTACCTATTTGTCGGGCAAACAAATTTTATTCTTCTGCTCTAGCCTCCTTGCTATGACCTGTTCAATGTAAGTATATGTATATGCAAGCAAATGCGACTAATTTTCAATATAATTCAATATTTGATTCAATTAGTATACAATTTGGCCTAATTGGTTCCTTCAATTCAAATGTTGATTTTATTAGTTAACTAATAATCAAACAACACAACCAACAATCAATTAATTGATTAGATTTTTCAAATATATAACTTTCTATATATCCAAAATCATATTTTCTAAAATCAGATTATATATATAATCACAAATACGTTGTTTATAAACAAATAACTCTCGACTCATTCTGGGGCATTTCTAACCCCATCTCTAACGAGTCACTCATTCTAGAATGCTACTGATTCTATCTCTAATGAGGATTCTTTTATAGGACATTACTAATCCTACCTCTGATGAGTCTTTTGTTCAGTTCTAACGAGTTGTACCCCAAAGATTTGAGTTAACCAAAGCTCTGATACCACATGTAACGACAACGGATTTCGCCCGGACCTAATCAATCGCTAAACCGACCAAGACCGTTCGAATCCCGCATACGCTAACTTTGGGTATACAACACATCAGAACAAATAACAGAAGACTTCAATAAACATCATAATAATGTTACATCAGAGTACAGAATATCAGAGTATATCGAAAATAATACACAGCGGAAGATAAATTTACATAAATGTAATACAATGCACAGCGGAAATATAAACTACACAATGGAAGACTGTAAATGCCTGGACACAGCTTAAAGCTTCAATCTAGAATCCTGCTCAATACATCTGCAAAATAAAACTACTCGGCTGCCCGTGTGGAAAATAGGGGCACCCGAGTTCGCAAGGGAAAAGCAAACTACAGGTCAGTCATGAGACTGGTGTGAGAAACTCTAACAGTTATAATTAACTTATTTGATAATATGGTATATCACGGGACCACGCCGCAAACGCGGAACGGGTTTACCCCCATGAATACCAGTGTATAAACAACAATCAATATAGATATATGGATCTACTATGCATCAATCAACATGCAATATCCCAATCTACCCACTTAGATTAATCACTACACTTAGATTTTCTAAATCCAATTTAATTTACAGAAATCATTCCTTTGGATTTTATTCCCGATTTCTTATTTCAAATCATTTGAAATACATATCTAACTTTCTATATCAAAGTAGATTTCACTTCGGGATCTCAAATCAAATTGTCTGGAAATATGAATTCCAAAACATAACAATGCATACAAACAAGTATGCAACCAAATATCGTGCTCCCCATCGACAAGGCAAAGGGTAAGCACCTCGCAACTCGATATATAAATGTGCACCTACCCCACATAGGAGTAGGCTACACCGACGATGCACCTCCCACACATGGAGAGCATACACCGCCCTCTCACCCATACTTTTAGTCTCAGGGTTACCCGAATCTTTAGCCACATACTAAATCATTTCATATCCCGAAGTAGGGAAAATCATTTCAAAACATAATAATCACAAGTACTTTCAAAATATAGTACTTCACATCAGTAATTCACACATATGATCAGTCACTATTAATCACATAACCTTTGAGCTCGTACGTCTCAAAAAAGGGTGTTAAGCAAGAGAATAAATTCTCCGCCACCAAACAGATACATCATCAATAGCAACTAATTGAATATGCGATGAACCACAATGTAACATATAATACATTTCTAAATCACTTTAGAAATCATCGGGTTTTGGGCCTCAAAATCCTTTCTGTTTTATAAAACATTTTTATAAAACATTCCCTGTCCAAAATCGGGAATACATTTCTTTTCACTTAAGAAAAATATCATTTCCCAATCATTCATTAAATTTGAAATGAACACAACATCGCTAAACACCTTATCGTCAAATCGTGAAGTGTTTCACAAGGCGTTAGCACACAGATATTTTCAACCCAACCCAATGCTAAATGTAAAAGCATATTTTGCTCATAAACTGGTCGAGCCCAATCCAAACAATCAATCAATCAAATTTGACATTAAATATAAGGTTTTGAATAGAGATAGTATCGACTTATATTCAACATCAAATCCTGAAAACCAACAGATATCATATCGGGAATAACGATATCGATATCTTCCAAATTCCCATCACGATCTCTGTATAATCACGGAATCCAATATCAAAAATATCCAAAGATAATTTCAATTCAAACCCAATCCAATTTATTTATTTATAACCATTGGATTATTTTTCTAGTTAATAACTAGTTCGTTTCGATAAAAAAATATTTTTATCTTTTTAAATATGGGATTTTTCATCCCAATTCTTCACAAATCATTTCTTATGATTTTACACAAATCATCGATATTTTTAATAATTTTATCAAGGCCCATACAGTCGATTTCCATCAACGGTCATCGAACTGCACTTACAGCGACCTTTTCCAAATTTGATTTGGACATAATTCCAAATCCAACCGTTAGATTTTAAATTTCTCATATTCATTAGAAAGCTTCTTTCGATACGAACCCAACGGTTCTGATTTCAGGAGAATCCGACGGTCGGATCTCCTGTAATGTCCGTTTGAAATAAATGGTCGAAATTCACGAACTGCCGCGTCGCGGCGCTTTCTATTCAGGCCATTATATTATATATATAATATATATTTCGTCGATTTCCTTTTAAAACGTATTTTATAAATCGTTTTAAATTCGTTTTCAAAACGATTTCAACTTCATATTCAAATTCAAATCCAAATTGAATCTTTCCTTATAAATTCGTTTTAAATTCATTTCAATTCAATTCAAATTTCAAATTCAATTCAATTCGAATTCCTTTTCTATTCAATTCAATTCAAATTCATTTTCTATCCAGTTCAATTCGAATTCATTTTCTATTCAGTTCAATTCGAATTCATTTTCTATTCAAATGTTTCTTTTTCAAATATTTCTATTCAAATATTTCTATTTCAAATATTCTATTTCGCATATTTCTATTTCAAATATTTCTATTCAGTTGTTTCTTTTTCAAATATTTCTATTCAAATATTTCTATTTCAAATATTGAATGAAGCCCAATCAATTACAATATAATGTTAATTATATGGGTTTTCTACAACACATGTATACAATAACAACGATGAATAATCAACCATCATCCAAAGTGCATTCTACACTGTATAAGCATCGAATATAAATATTTAACGCTCATAACAGTCTGTCAATCAATAGATCGACATACAACTAAACAATCGGGATTAGTGTACGTCAAATATCATCCCAATACCCGTGTGGGGTTTCAAACAATCAAACACAGATTTTATTTGTGCAGTTGGGCGATGTGTAAAATTTATCGTCCCAATCAATATCAGTCAAATGTGTGTATATAAACAAATCGTCCGATTTGTTTATTTTTATTTCATTTCATATACACGTTAAAAATTCTATTTTTAACTATAAAATATTTTCCACTATAAAATATTTTGTTTCAACTATATAAATGTTTTATTTCATTTCACATCACATCACACAATCAACTACACATCAAAATCAAACAAACAAGCATACAAGCCGTCCATGGTCTGTGGACGACGGGTGTCGGGTGCTGCTAAGCACCGTCTGCATCCTAGTATATAATTATAACTAGAAAAGTAAATTCAAAGTGAGAAGTTCTCACCTTGGGGTTCATTCCACCTGTTTTATTTCCGAATTTCAAACCAGTTTGGATTTGCCCGAATTTCCAACTTCATTTTCACGCTGTTCATATTAAAAATCACATTTTTAATATGATGTCTATATATTTAAAGATCGCTATATCTATATAAAAGATCATATTTTTAGTCTAGAAAAACAATGTATATTTCTATATTTGAAAGAAACATCGCTATTTTATTTTTAAAACATCGCTAATTTCTATTTTGAAAACAAAGCATATTTCTATTTTGAAGACATAGCAAATTTCTATTTTTAAAACAAATGTATATTTCTATTTTGAAGACATAGCAAATTTCTATTTTGAAAACAAATGTATATTTCTATTTTGAAGACATAGCAAATTTCTATTTTGAAAACAAATGTATATTTCTATTTTGAAGACATAGCAAATTTCTATTTTGAAAACAAATGTATATTTCTATTTTGAAGACATAGCAAATTTCTATTTTGATATAATTCATATGCTAATTTTATTTATGGAAACCATATGCTAATTTTATTTTTATAAAACATTGTTATTTTTATTTTTATGTACATATATATATATTTTTACAATATATATTTATATTACAATTTCATACACAACTTCATATAATTTAATTACACCATATATCACTAATTACTGTCATTAAGGGTTAATTACCCTTCCACTTTGCACGTTCTGCTCCAGGTTGTTCCAAAGAAATCGAACCCATCTCGCTCAAGAAGAAGCCGCTTGTTGTGTCCACCACTGTCCGTCGGAACCCAATCGACCACCTCCCTCTTGCTCGTCATCGAAGCCTCTACCCACGGCCAGAACAGCTTCCAACTCGGTTGACCCTCCCACCCACGAAATCAGTTCGAACTCGCGAAGTTTGGTGCGTGATTTCTCAGAA